>VMDR010015284.1:0-22486 GCA_007922815.1 Macrotus californicus | reverse complement strand
CCCCCTGTCTATCTTCTACCTACCATTTATGCTTCTTATTCCCTGTACCTTTTCCCCCTCTCTCCCCACCCACTCCCCTGATGATAACCCTCCATGTGATCTCCATTTCTGTGATTCTGTTCCTTTACTAGTTTTTTGCTTAGTTTTTGTTTTAGGTTCAGTTGTTAATAACTGTGAGTTTGTTGTCGTTCTACTGTTCATATTTTTTATCTTCTTTTTCTTAGATAATCCCTTTAACATTTCATATAATAAGGGCTTGGTGATGATGAACTCCTTGAACTTGACCTTATCTGGGAAGCACTTTATCTGCCCTTCCATTCTAAATGATAGCTATGCTGGATAGAGTATTCTTGGATGTACGTCCTTGCCTTTCATGACTTGGAATACTTTTTTCTAGCCCCTTCTTGTCTGCAAGGTTTCTTTCGAGAAATCAGCTGAAAGTCTTATGGGCACTCCTTTGTAGGCTAGTGACTCCTTTTCTCCTGTTGCTTTTAAGATTCTCTCTTTATTTTTCATCTTGGGTTATGTAATTCTGATGTGCCTTGGTGTGTACTTCCTTGGGTCCAACTTCTTTGGGACTCTCTGAGCTTCCTGGACTCCCTGGAAGTCTATTTCCTTTGCCAGATTGGGGAAGTTCTCCTTCATTTTTTGTTCAAATAAGTTTTCAATTTCTTTCTCTTCCTCTTCTCCTTCTGGAACCCCTATGATTCAGATGTTGGAACGTTTAAAGACATCCTGGAGGTTCCTAAGCCTCTCCTCATTTTATTGAATTCTTGTTTCTTCGTTGTGTTCTGGTTGAATGTTTTTCTCCTGGTCCACACCATTGACTTGAATCCCAGTTTTCTTCCCATCACTGTTGGATCCCAGTACATTTTCCGTCATTTCACTTAGCGTATCCTTCATTTGTTCATCTAATTTGTGACCAAATTCAACCAGTTCTGTGAGCATCCTGATTACCAGTGTTTTGAACTGTGCATCTGATAGGTTGGCTATCTCTTCGTCGCTTAGTTGTATTTTTTTCTGGAGCTTTGATCTGTTCTTTCATTTGGGCCATTTTTGTTGTCTTGGCACACCTGTTACGTAGTAAGGGACAGAGCCTTAGGTGTTCACCAGGGCAGGGAGAACACGTCACTGCGTTGTGACACTGTTTGTGGGGGAGGGGTCAGGGAGGGAACAATGCCACCCACTCTGCTCTCTGCCAGTTTTCAGTGACTTTCCCCACTACCCACAGTCAAATTGGGCTCTTCTGGTGCTAGTTTCCGGGTGGGTGGGCTTGTGTTAGCCCTAGGACCCTGTAGGTCTCTCTAACGAGCTCTCCTGTGAGGCTGGGAGTTTCTCCCACTGCCGCCGCCTCGACCCCCACAGTTTTCAATCAGAGGTTTGAGGCTTTATTTCCCCGCACTGGAACCCCAGGTTGTGTGGTCTGTCTCGCTCCCCAGTTGTTCCTCCCAGTTTATCCACATGTGGGTGTGGGACAGCCTGATCTGCTAGCAGCCACCTTGGCCGATCCGCTGTCTGCACCATGCCTGCACCGGTCCGCCAGTCACCGCCCTGCCCTCCTGTGAGTCCTCTCCGCCTGGCTGCCTGTCTCTGCCCCTCCTATCGGTCTAGATGAGTTTCTTCTTTAACTCCTTGGTTGTCGGACTTCCATACAGTTTGATTTTCTGTCAGTTCTGATTGTTTTTGTTTTAAAATTTGTTGTTGTCCTTTTGGTTGTGCAAGGCACAGTGTGTGTACCTACACCTCCATCTTGGCCGAAAGTTCTCTATTGTTCCACTTATTGATGAATTCATTCATTGTTTGCTTCTTTTATGTCCCCTGACTGGGGATCAAACCTGCAAACGTGGCATATCAGGATAACTCTCTAATAAAGTGAGCACCCAGCCAGGGCAGAACATTTTCTTTTGAAAAATGAGACTAACCACTTTACCGAGTAGGTAAATGCTTGGAGATAGAAAGCAGTGTGGAAGCTGTCAGGGGCTAGGAGGCAGAAATGTGGAGCAACCTGACCGCTTAACAACGTGCTGAGCTTCCTGTGTGGTGATGAAAACTCCAACCTAGATAGACATGGTTATACAACACTGTGAATGTACTAATTGCTACTGATTTACTTAATGTTATTTTATGTGAATTTGACTGCAATTTAAGAAAGGTAGAAAAAAACCTATTTTTTACAGTGATGTCACTATCATAAAAAAGACAAAGACTGAAGAATTGTTTCATATTATAAGAGAATAAAGAAATGTGACAACTATACGCAGCCTGTAATCCTAGACTGGCAGGAAAAGCCCTGTAAGAAACAGTACTGGGTTAACTGACAAAACTGGAAAATTTTAAGAAATATTCTGCAGTATCAAACTAACTGAAGTTGGCATCTACAATAAGTTTATGAAAGAGGACATCCTTATTCTTAGGAAATAGACACTGAGGGGGTACAAGACCATGACGTACGCAATTTACATATTTAAAAGTTGTATCATGGCGTGTATGTGTGTTTGAGAGCGTATGAGAACACAAATGATAAAACTAGTGGGGTTAAAATACTGATAAGTGAATATAGATTTGATCTATTATTTTGGCCACTTTAAATTCACAATTACTGGCAAATAAATTTTTTTAAAAAGCACGTCTTCCACAAATGCTCTGTATTAACTGAAACCACTCTAACTCTAAAAATTCACTAATCTAACATTCCGTAAAGGTTTTTAAAAACGCAGCCTTTTCTCTAAACATTCGAGCAGTACTCACGTTAATAAGCTCCAGATCACACTGGCCGCGTTCATAAGCAACACAGGCCAGATGTGGATCTCTCTTCTCACAATACTTTCCAACAACACGGCTGTCGTAATAAGGGTTTTCACGAAGAAACCTCTCTGGGTTGTTATTGCTGTCTATGTAGATTTTGGCTAACGCATTGTGAGTAGCAGGCTCCTCACAGCCCTCGTGAATTCTGGCCTCGAGCCACGGCAGAAGCAGTTTCAATCTAGTAAAACAAAAAAAACCGTGATACATACTGCATTATGAACAGCACACATCTGACATGCTATCTAAGTACCTTAGAGTCTGCAATGTGCTTTTCTATATATTATTTTGAATTTTCAACGACCCTATTACAAATTGAGAAATTAAGATTCAGAGACGGTTTAATGATTTGCCCAAGATTACACACAAGTTATATAAAACTATCTTTATTCTCCCAGACCTCTCTGTTACATTATCTAGACAGGATATAGAAAGAAGAAATTATAGATTCACAGATTTTTTTTTTTTTTTTTACTGGACAAAGTATCTAGACTTTAGGTAAATTTTGTCTAGGAGTAGACTGAGGATGTGGTATGAGAAAACAGTCCAGATCATCTGAGGGTTCTTTCATTTTAACAGTTAACATACAACATTACCTACAGCCAAAGGAGTCAATACCCTAAATACACAACCGGGAACAAAACCTGATAGCTTTAGCAGCTCTGGGTTTAATAATTCTAGCAGTTATATGATCACTCCACCAAGGATCATCATACACTAAACTAGAGTGTATGTTTCAATGGTTTAAATATCGGAAGTGCCCAGAGAAAGAGCAGTGCAGGCCACTATTTGGGCTAGCAAATTCATGTAGTTATTAAGAGAACACTCCCATTAGGATAGAGACAAGTTTTTTTAATTAATGAAGGCAAAAATCAAGCTCCTATAAACACCTGCGACCCAAGCGCATGTGCCACGGTAGCTGACAGGATAAAGACCAGTGAAGGTGCATCGAAACTGGTGGCTTACATGTGAATCCAGTTTATCCCAACATCACCTGTCAATTAAAGACCGAAGTGTTGACTGTAACAATCTGCCTCTTTGCTTGCAATATACAACCAACACGGCTGTTTTCAGGGATTAGACTTCGACTCAGCTGAAACCTCTCTCTAAATGTTAGATCGTTATGTTCCATAATCACTTTAGACTCAAAACTTTTAAAATCGGCATCATATTCTATCTTCACTGTCCTTATATGCAGAATTTTTCCATGTTTGAAACATTCAAATACAAATTTTATGAATGCCATTAGGAGGACACCCATACCTACTCAGGTTAAAATTGACCCCCTTGGATTTCTTGGTATCTTTTCATAGCTAGAGGAACTTCCCACTGTTATACTAATCCACAAACCTCATTTACTACATCAATACCTTCTGAACACTAGTTCATCAAAATGTCCCAGCTAAAATAAAATTTCATTGTGTAACAAAGACTAGAAGCACTTACATTATCAGGTTCTCTGTGGGAAGTTCATAATTAGTACTATCATATTAAGGTTCAAATAAAAAAATCAATTTTAAACCAGAGTTACAGAGGAAATTCTTTTCTCTCATTATACCTGAGAATAATTTATCAAAGAATTAGTTATTAGCCCTGACTAGCATAGCTCAGTGGACTGAGCATGGGCCTGCGAACCAAAGGGTTGCTGGTTCAATTCCCAGTCAGGGCACATGCCTGGGTTGCGGGCCAGGTCCCCAGTGGGGGGATGTGCGAGAGGCAACCACGCACTGATGTTTCTCTCCCTCTCTCCCTTACCCTCTTTCTAAAAAAAATAAATAAAATATTTTTTTAAAAAAAGAATTAGTTAGTAAAGGTAGGGGGATCACACCTAATTAAAAAGAGGCTTTTCAGAGTTTACCTAAAAAACACGTACAAAGCCAACCCAGGCAGCTGTTATTATCAATATGCAAAACAGCGACCGACCAGGTTAGCAGCTTTCCTGTATGACACTGGGATATTCCAGGAAGAGTTTTAGTCAGCACTACAGGTAACTCATCACTTCTAAATCGGGTGTTTTCAGGGAATCATGGTCCATTTATTTCTGGAGTAGCTTTTAGGCGACCGACAAGTTACAGCTTTACCCCCCGCCATGCTGAGAAAGGTGAAAAGGGTACTACACCTGTTTCTTTTTTCAACCTCAGCAACAAGCTCATCAGTAGAAAATTGACCTCTTACAACAAGAATCAAGTTTTTAATGACATCTTCAGAGCAATCAACATCCAGTAACCCTCCAATAACCACAGGAAGTCGACTTGGATTCACCTAAGGTTAGAAAAAACAGAGTAATGCCATCACATTATGAAAAAGCAAAGCAAAAAGGAGTTTTAAAAAATTAAACATTTCCCCCCCTTTTAAGCTCAGGTTTAAAATTCAATAATAAACTGAAGTCTAAATCTGCAACTAGACTGAAGAATTCAGCAGGAAGTTGGCTTGGTTAATTAATCACCTCAGCACTGCTCCAAAGGATAATTAAGTCCAAACAAGCTAAAGTCACAGAATGATTATGGAAGACTGCCCAGTAAAAAGGCCTCCGTTATTGCAAAACTGCCTTCCTATTTCTGGAGTCAGAAGGTACAGCTTCTGGTATCTGAATTTAAGGCAGCTTTAAACCTGTGCTTTGGAGTCTATGGCCTCTCCATGCAGATACCACAGGGGCTACCATGTCAGCAGGGCGCAGGCCATCCAACTTCTTCAACTACCACGTTCTGCTCTGTTTTACATACTTGACATGCATGTAAAGTTTTAATCAAAGAAAGGACTTTGGTGGGAAAATGGTGAGATTTTAATTATAGGAGATCACAGAGTTTAAAAAGGATAAAAAGATTTCTAGAATGTGAGAAATAAAATCTACAGTAAGATTTAATTTTTAAGTTATCTAGGTATGACTTACCTTTTGTACATATATCTCTATATATTTTTGAAGATTATTTCTATATAAGTAGAGCACCAAATCATGGACAAAGTCAAATCGATCACATACGATGATGAGTGGTAGCTGATCTGTTAGCTTAGCTTCCTGGGGAAAAAAAACCAAAAAGAAACCTTAATTTACTCCTTCTGTGAGGTATGAAATCTATGTAAAATGTGAGAATTTGTTTTATACTGGTGGGAGAGGCTCATATAAACTTGGCTGTTCTTTTAAAGAAAGAAATGTCCCAATTGCTAGGCAGTGCCCATATTGCAGCAGTTCCATTAAATTTTTACTAATCGATACTTAGAGTCACAGCAAAACACCAGGTCCTTCCCATGTGCGCCCCCTACCAAAAACAGCTGACAAAGTCAGATTTGTGAGCCACCACTGGCATTCAGGTACAAAGTCATCAGAGTGGGACTTTCATTACAGTAGCGATATCACAGAGTTCGGGTGATTTAAGACCAACAGTCACATTGTCAAAACGAGGGCATAAATCGCTCGTACTTATTTCAAACTCATGACTTATTTTTCACCCCTCCCCAACTGCATTCTGTCTGGCCAGCTTCTAACATTCTATTACAATAAAGCCTACAAGGAGCAGTACGATGGTGACAGCCATGAATTAAACACGCCACGTGTTGCTGTAATTAGGACAAAGGTAAGCAAAGGCAAGCACTTAAAGAAAAGACATCTTTAAATTGCCTGTTGCTTTTGTCATTACAGATACCAAGATATGATATATCTTACTTTATAGATGGACATTGATGTTATAGATAGAAGGTTAAGACCTGTACTGGGCATTTACCTGATACATGTCCTGTTACATCCCACAGACATAAGGTAAAGCACAAAAAACAACAGTTTCCATCAGGAATTCATTTACACACAATGAAACATTCCTCAATAACTGATTCATCTACAACAATCTACTAAGGAAGTAGAACTAAGCGGGATAGGACTTTCCCCAATGACAGCCACTAAGAACATTATTTGCAAGGTTAGAATAAAACAGCACCTAAGTTTAGCACATATGAGTCACCCAATTATAAATAACTTGAAGATTAGTCTAGGAAGTGTTCAGAGAACACAACTATATCTGGGAGTCATGAGAAACCCTGAATAAAAAATCAAAATGTGGGGGGAGAGTGGTGGGGGGAAAATTCAAACTGTAATTGAACAACAATAAAGTAATTAAAAAAAATCAAAATGGCATGCATGGGTTTGGATTTATGGCAGGCCCTTCCTCCTGGGTCTCTCACAGTGCCCCATATCAGAGGAAACTGTGGCCTTAAACCATCAACTGGCCTCTTGCCCAAAGGCTGCAGGCACTGAAGTGGGTTACCCAGTGGGGGAAAAAGTCAAAATGGCTGTAAATCTGAAGTGGAAGTCCAGCTGCAGATTTTTCACATTAAGGAAAGTCTAAAGCAAGTATTTGGCAGCAGGAAAACTCTGTACTGAACAGCTGCTACAGTCATTTCTAGAAAGAATGTTTGATCTAACTATGCAAAGACTTCACTTCTACTAACTAAACATCAAAAAGCGGCACACTAATCATCTTTATCTTGTTTAATATACATATAAAATTTTATGTACTTTATTACTTAGGGAGACAATACACTTGCAAGTAATCTAAGATTACTTAGATATTCTAGTCTCATGCATGGGTGTTTAAGATTTCTGCTAGCAAAAACAAATATACTGTATTCCCAAAGAAAATTTTAGATTGAAAAAGTAGACAAAATCTAGAATACTTTCTTGATTGCCTAAATTTGCACATAATTTCATACATGTAAGTAATGCTATTATCATTTCAAATTATTTAAAAGGTTACCCTGTAGCTATTACGTTTAAAGATTTTAAGATCACAATTAAAATTATATAAACATATTCAGGTTTTCATAAACATGAAGTTATTCATTTAACTAATACTTCCTGAGTACCTATGTACCAGACACTGTTTTAATGCATAGGAGATAGAGCAGGGAACAAAGCAAGCATTCCCTCAAGGGACTTACACTGTCGCGGCAAGAGACATGTCCCACAGTGTTAAGTGTTGTTTAAGCGTTTGAGTCCCAGGGGGTATTGTCAGCAGCGCAATTGCGCTGCTTGGGACTCAAACAGTTAAAAAAGCAGAATATGGGGAGGTAAGGGTAGAATAAAGATAGGTTAGCATAATCTGAGACATCCTTTCTCACAACATTTAATGAGAAATCTTAAAGAAGGTTAAGGATGTAGATCACGAAGGCCTAGGAGATAAGTAGAAAAGGGCACAAACACAGGCCCTGGGGCAGGACAGGGTTTGGAGAGTTCCAGAAATAGCAAGCAGGCCAGTCTGGTTCATGCAAAAGAGGATGGGAAAAATGATAGAAAAGAAGATTGAAGGTAGGAAGAAGCAGATCATGGGTCTGAAGAACAGGTCCATGCTTTCTATGGAGAGCTATAATTCCACAGTGACTCAGGGCATGAGCCAACTGAGGCCAATGTCATCATTTCCTCCTGCTTCACAGGTTACTGCAGACGGGAAGTCATATTCTACCAATCTTCATATTGCTGGTGGCTAGCATATAATTGGCACTTGAATGTTCAAGATCAGATTCAGAGAAGTATTTTTCTTATCATCAGAGTTTACATAAAATACCAGTCAATTATCATACAGCCACTACCTCCAAAATAAAGTTTAATAATAGTGAAGATGAGATGTAGCATTGCAGATACCATACTACAAGTCAATAAGGAAAGTGAGTAAATGGTCTGGTATGTTCATTCTCACTACTGGGGTTAAAGGCTGGACACAATAGTAGTACCTTAGTATTGCGCTCCCATCTCAGATTATTTAAAGGTAAGACACCAGATTTACCTCAGACTGGAATTAAAATTCCTTCAGGAGTCAAGAATAACTCAAAACCAAAAAGAAACAAAACTTGCCTGACAGAAAGAATTCACATGTAGGCCAAGTCCACCTTATTTTCAAGGCCCACCAACACAGCTTACTGACAACTGTGTTCACTTGCGCACACTCACAGCATTCACAATAAACACAATTTGTGGCTGAAGAAATCAAGGCTGAGTTAATTTGCTTGAGGTTAACAGGTAGACATATACTGAATGAACGAACAGAAGCTAGTAACGGAAAGAAATGGACTTTTGAACCAGGTTTAACTGCCTCAAAAGCCCATAATCCATATATGTGCCCCTACCCCATCAGGCTGGCACCCAATACACAAGTGTGAGGGGGGAGTCCTCACCTAATTACATTCCATGGGCTAAGCGATGGCCAGACAATGCTAGTATCCAGATAATTTTTCTGAAGCTTAAGAACATCATAATTAAGTAAAAATGGAATCTTGATTTACAGATACATGTTTATATTATATAAAATACCTCAAATATTAAAACCCAATGCTAAAGAAATTGTGACTGAAGTCTAAAATCTGAGAGCTCAATAATAAAAAAATCAGTTTAAGCACCTGGTAGTATTTTTAAGAAAAGGAAACAGTACTGATACTCAAAGGAGGAACTGTACTGGTGTTAGGGGTACACTAGCCAAGCATAAAGCATCATCTTTCTTGTTTGGAGAGATTTTCTGAGAGCAGAAAGTCTCGGGTTCAAACACATCACACTAGCCAGGCCACTCAGATATGTGGAATGGCCTGGACATTACAAAACTATACTTCGGGGGAAAGTTTACACCTTTAACCTATGATATAGGCCACTTCAGCACTTTGACCTCCTCAATACACAGAAACACCTAAGGTTCTAGCTATTTAATCTACAGCCCACATAGCAAATTCTTCAAAAGAATGATCAGCTAATACAACTGCAGATTAACTAAAAATGATGACAAATAATACAACTACAGATGAACTAAAAACGAAGATAAAATGCTTAAGAAAGTTATATTCAGTTTCTGGAATCATTCTATATATATAAATAAATAAATACATGTTTAGGGGGATAAACTGAATGTTCTATAGTTTTCCTGATTTTTAGAGGCAACTGCCAATTTTATTTCATTTTATTTTTGAAAGACGGACAGACAGACAGATACCGATTTGCTGTTCCACTAATCTTTGCATTCATTGGTTGATTCTTGTACATGCCCTGACCAGGGATCAAACCCACAACCTTGGTGTGTATTGGGATGACCCTCTAACCAACTGAGCCACCCAGCCAGGACTTGCAACTGCCAATTTTAAAGTTTTATTTTCCTCACAAAGTAAGTAGTAGGTATGAGAATAAAGCTAAAGTTAAACATTAAACAAAATTAACTGCCCCTAGGTATATTTTAAAGAGCTAAGAATCTTTAAATCATGACTTTGCACCCCAACAAAGGCAGTTCTTTTTTCTCTGTAACTAAATTCATGCGTCACAAAGCTGAGGATTTTTTTGTTGGACCTTCCCCTCAATTTATGAATCATACAAGATTAATATTTAGTTTCTAGAGTCAGGCTAATTTAATGACGGAGATAAACCCATTTCTTTTAGAAACAGAACCCTGTGCATACAGTAGAGGTTCCTTAAGATGGCACTAAGGGCACGATGATCTTACTGGTCAAAAGGAGACTAAGTGACAGTGACACTTCTACAGTGACACTGAGAGTCTAAAACCACTTTCAAAATTTTTCTTCCAAAACTGAAGTGAAAGAAAGGAAATTCCTTTGAAATAGTGCTATTTTTTTTCTTCTTTTAAACAGATGGTCAATCTTAAGTATTACTTACTAATTTCCTTCCCTATTTCAAAAAAACCACAGAGTATTAAATGTGGAAGAAATAATTTAGCACACAATTTCAGAATGCTAAGAATTTAGGGGGAAAATCTTTCTAAACTAACCAAATCCTTCTGGAACTGCTGATCTTCAACTCAACCAGAAACTGCATTACTCAAAATCACTTACCTTGAGAAAATTCTTGACTCGCTCCGGGTCATAGCAGTTGCTTTCTCTGCAGATTCTTTCTACTTCTTTGATCTGCCCAGTCTTACAAGCTGCCTGAATATATTTAAAGTGCACATCTGGGTCCTGACTAAAGTTAACGATAGATCCCAGAAAATAAAAGAGACCTTGAGAGAACAAATAATTGAAATTAAGTACATTTTTGAGAATAACAGAACTGAAGAAACAGAACAAAAGAGTTATACTGAATACTCCCAAATAAAAACTGATTGCTCAAAAAGCCCCATCAGAATACTAATTAATCCAATAATCAGTTCAATAAATGGCTTTGCACTCTAGTCCCTATAAAACAGAAAATTCAATCCAATGTTTTCTAGTAGCTGAGAAATAGTTAGGGGGCAGCTACTTAATACCAAAGCTAACTATCACACCAAATTCCATATGAGAAATTTTCAATGAAGTCCCTCATAGCAGGTGTTTTTCCATAAGCAGTTAGTAGAAAACATAGAAAAGTAGTTTGAAAAGAATTTAGTTAATTCAATGCACTTCAATACAGTAACCATTAACCACATGTAGCTATCAAGTACTTGAAATGTGGCTAGCAGGACTGAAGAACCAAATTTTAATTGTATTCCATTTTAATTACTTTACGTTTACATAGCTACATGGGGCTAGTGACTACTGTACGAAATGGATAGCATCAACTTAGTGCACAGCTAACACACAGAAACTGAGAAAGTGAAGAAAACTAGTAGGCATCTCATTCCTTCTGTCTAGAGCAAAACTACAAAAAGAGAGAAGAAAGGGTACCGTATTTTGCCACGTATAATGCACTCCCATGTACAGTGTGCATCCATGTTTTTGGCCCAAACTTTCAGGAAGAAAAATCTTTCATTTTAACTTTTCAATTTATTTATTTATTTAGATTTAGAAACAAAACCAATTATTATATTCCAGGGTATTATTTTGCAAATGGATATTGTTATTGCTTTCTAGAGTTACACTTTTAATGCATAAACATAAATAAAAGAATTAAAAACATTTATACAGGTATGGAATTAGCACATGTATAATGCACATCCTTATTTTTCCCTCATAAATTTGGGCAAAAAAAGTGCACATTATACATGGCAAAATATGGTAAACGGGGACCCGAAGTTTAGCTAATAAACCCAAGAGCCACCCAACAGTGATTACATTAGTATACTCAGTACAGCAGTGGTTCTCATCTGGGGGTGATTATTAGTATACTCAGTACAGCAGTGGTTCTCGTCTGGGGGTGATTACATTAGTATACTCAGTACAGCAGTGGTTCTCGTCTGGGGGTGATTATTACTATACTCAGTATAGCAGTGGTTCTCGTCTGGGGGTGATTATTAGTATACTCAGTACAGCAGTGGTTCTCGTCTGGGGGTGATTATTAGTATACTCAGTACAGCAGTGATTCTCGTCTGGAGGTGATTATTAGTATACTCAGTACAGCAGTGGTTCTCATCTGGGGGTGATTATTAGTATACTCAGTACAGCAGTGGTTCTCGTCTGGGGGTGATTTTCTTCCCCACAGACACTGGGCAATGTCTAGGACATTTTTTGTGGTCACAACTGGTGGCACCGGGCCACTGGCATCTAGTGAGTAGAAGCCAGGAACGCTGCTACAAACCCTGCCCACACCACGCCCAACACACAAACAAATGATCCCGCAGTGCTGAGGGTGAGAAACCTGCTATGTAGCAGCAATTCACAAGATGTCCCTGGTAAGAAATATCTGCCATTATGAGAGGCAGACAACATAAGCATGACATTTTATTATACCTGATCAAAAGTATTTTCATCTTAACACAATTATGACAAAGCTACTATATATCTGTATCTTCAAATTTTGCCTTTATTTCACCTATAAAAGATCTAAGCAGTCTGTTCACTGCACATCCCTAGAATCTAACATAAAAGATTCCTGACAATGTTTACTGCCTAATAAAACTTAAGCTGCCTCATAAAATTAAGCTTGTAAGACAGAATTTCTAATAACCTGTGATCATAACAATACCCCTCTTGGCTATCTTAATTAAAACACACCTCAGAAACTCCTAATTACCTTCAAAACTCTTGAAAGATTCAAAAAGTTCAATGAGAGACTGAGTTGACAACTGTTCGTGATACTTAGAAGCCACCTGAACACAGATCTGCAGATTCTGACGAATGTTGGCAGACAGCATGGCTCTGAGGCATTCTAGGGAGTCTTCTACTGATAGGGATCCAAAGTAATTCACTAACCACTAGAGGACAAAATAAATAAATAAGCAAATAAATAACACTGAACCTAATGTTGGCATGAAATTATTATCACTCAGCACCAGAAACACATTTTCAGTATACCAGTTAATAACAACTAAGACCATCTGTTAGGTAAGAAAAAGAAATACCTCGGGGTTAAGAAGATGGGTGTGAACAACTGCACGCTTAATATCATATAAGTCAGTGAAGTGCTCTAATGCACGTTGCAGTAGACCAGCCTTCTCACACAGCTGAGCAATGTGAGCCCGGTCATAATGTGTGAACATCTGATTCCCCAGAATAGCATCTGCAACCTATAAAACCACAAAGAGGATAAGTACACTTTATCAGTCCACTTATATCAGTAATTCACTATCCAGATTACACATATTAAGATTCAATATCAAACTGATAAAAAAGAGAAACTACAAAGGAATGTTAGCTAAATTTTATTAAATGAAGAATAGTCATCTCAGCAGATTCAAATAACTTAATCTAAGGAGCTCTGAGTAACTACTAAAAGAGCGTTGGAATGTTCCTCAAAAAGCATGAAAACATGTACCTGAGGTGCATGCATCAGGTTCATCTCAAGCAGCCTAGTCTGCAGAGGGCCCTCAGACGGGCGATTATTCTTCAGAGCATCAAGCAAAAACGCAGTGCACTGCTGAATCAGATTGTATTCCATGAAGACATCCACAATCTGCAGAAAGATTTAAAGAATATTGTTTTAAGATGTTTAAAAACTGCTTTATGATATGGCTGATAATACATAAATAAAAGGTAATTAAACATTATCTCATTTTTTTTTTTACACATAAAAAATTGCCAGATCAAATCACAAACTTAAAAAATATTATTTGGACAACATAGCTTCATAATTTAAGAATAAATTTTTGTCTTTCTGGAGGTATTTTTAGTTCTAGTAAAAACAACTACAAGACATTTCAACATACTATAAAATAGCAGAATACAATCAAACGACAGATTTAAAATTTTGATGAACTATTTAAAATATACAAAAGCATAAATATGGAATCTGTGACTCCCATTTCCTATGTACACCTCTTCCCTCTCTCCTCACCCAGTGGCAGTAACTGTCCTTTGTATTTTATTTTTCCCCATACTGTTCACATATGTAATACATGTCTCTCTCTAAACAAGAGTCCATCTTGTACATTTTAAAGCTGTATATAGATGGTATCTTACTGTCCATTCTTTTGCAACTTGCAAAGCTCTAATTTCTACAAATTGAAAGTTTAACCGATTCTCCTTCAAGTGGTTTTAAACTTAGGTCTCCCCATTCTCTATTTAAATCAATTTCCACAGAATACATTTTAATATCTTACCTGTGTGATATCAGCAAGAGGTTCTTCATCCTGAACTAACATTTGAGCAAACTGCTGTCCCTGATCTGGACTGATACGCATGACATTTCTCAGCAGAAAGATCCAGTCTGGAGTATATCCAACCTACAGACAGACAGAAATTAAAATGCCACTGCAAAGTTTCATTTTTAGATCATTTAAAGTTTTTTTCCTAAAATAGAATCTTATTAATATAGAACTAGTGGTGAAAGTAAAATTTCAGTTTTAATCTAAGATGTTTGATTTGACCTTGGTTTATATTAGGCAAATAGATATCTTAGTGATAACATACTTAAATAAATAGTGGTAAATTTTTATAATTGGATTATTCATTTTTGATGAATGACTACTTCAAAAAGTTTGTTCTAACAGATTAAACATGCCCTTGCCATCTTAAATTCTGATAAGCCATAAGAGTACCTGCCTCCATTTTTTAGAAATTATAATTCTATACATCAGAACTAAAATAGGGTTTTTAAACTTTTCCCAGTAATTCAAAATTTAAAGGATATTCACTATTAAAGTCACTTACAAGTTTCTACAGGTTAATTTCTCTTTAATGTTTTAATGAATTTTTGTTGAGAAATTGTTTCACTGAACTCACTTTTTTAGCATACAAAACAATCTTCTGAACTTGACCGGTTTCTGCAAAGCACTGAATGACTTTATTTGGGACATTAGCCCTTAAGTACACACTAAGTGCCAATGTAGGGTCCACAGATTTCACAAGGTCACCCAGTTCTTCAGAACATTCCAGCTATCCAAAGAAAAAAGAGATAGTTCAGTAATCCATGAGTTGTTATATGAATAAGCAGTTGACACTATTTCCACTATAAATAATATGATAAGCACTTAGTTACTCGACTGTCCCAGAATATACTATAAATATTCAGGGTTGTGGTTAATAAACTCTTGATCATCACGTGTTCGTAGCAATGTCTCAGTAAAATTTTTCATACATCCCTCTTAAGGGTAAAGTGCCCTGCCCACCAAGATTTCACACATATATAGATATTATCAGAAAGCAGAATCCTGTACTTCGATCAAGAATATTCAGATATCAGACCCACATGGCCCCCAATTTTTTCAAAATAATGCAACTTACAGGACACTCTAATTTCACAAGGTCAAACAAAAAAAATTTCTGCAATTTCTGGGTCATAGACAAGCTGATTCCCTTCTCTGTATATTCAACCTGCCTTAGTCAGCTGCCCAGTCTGGAAAGCAGCTTCCCTAGAAGAGTTTTGGTTTACACATTAGAGTTGATTTTCTATTTTTAATGGTTATGTCAGAGAATAGCCCTTTCACACTGTTACGCAGGTCAACTCGGTTACCTTAGCTGTTCCCTCCTCTCTTATCTTAAACAATTAGGATGGACCTCAAATACTTGCTACTGTGGCTATTAACTATTCTTCAGCAGAAACTCCTGTCCATACATCCCAACTCTGAGGTACTATTCTCCAGTACCCTGTAAGACTGCCAGAAGCTGGGTGAAAAAATAGGGACTTAGAATTAATAATGTAACAATATTACCAACATACACTAAAGCTGAAAGGTGTAACATTAAGAGTTACTCACTACTCAGAGTGCTTTAAACAGTACCACCTCATTCTTGACAATGGTATAAGAAATGGCAATTCAATACTGCCACTTTATCGAGAAAGACTTTTTAATGGTGGTATGAAAGGAATAACAACACTTGTGCCTTGCAAATAAGCAACATTTTCCATAACATACTATAGAAAACAAAGTACTATTAGATGCTCTATGTAAAAAGAAATTAGAGCCCTGGCTTGTGTAGCTCAGTGGACTGAGTGCCTGCCTGTGAACCCAAAGATCACTGGTTCGATTCCCAGTCAGGGCACATGCCTGAGTTGAGGGCCAGGTCCCTGGTTGGGGGCGTTCGAGAGGCAACTGATCAATGTCTCTCTCACATATCAATCAATGTTTCTCTCCCTCTCTTTCTCCCTCCCTACCCCCCTCTCTAAAAGTAAATAAAATCGTTTTAAAAATTAGTTAAGTAAATAAATAAAATCATAAATAAATAACAGATTTCACAATAATGAATGCTGGTTAACAACATTTTTTAAAGGTCCACATTTAAATGAATTTCAAGAAACTGTCTTAAATATTGTCCCATGTAATGTTAATTTACCTACTGTGAAATACCTCTGGGAATTCCCTCTCACACTCAAACACAGTTGCCAGTAGTTAATACCACATTTTGATAATACTTGAGACGTTCTCAAGGAAAAGATATATTTGTATAGTTGAAACTACTGTGCATACTAGCTCTGGCTGGTGAGACTCAGTGATTTGAGTGCCAGCCTGAGAACCAAAGGGCACATGCCTGGATTGAGGGCCAGATCCTGGGGGGGGGGGGGGGGGGGGGGGGGGGGGGGGGGGGGGGGGGGGGGGGGGGGGGGGGGGGGGGGGGGTGCTGGGGCGCGCGCACAAGAGGCAATCACACACTGATGCCTCTCTCTGCGTCACCCTAACCCTCCCCTCCCCCAAAATAAATAAAATCTTTATTCAAAAAAGAAAAGAAAAAAAACTACTGTGCATATTAAATGGGAATGTAGAAGATAGGAATATATCCCACGTCCCAATGAGACAAATGGTCCCAATGGTCTTGCATGCTGACAAATACGAATGCATGCTCTCACACTAAGCTTTTCCTGAAGCAAAAGGGTGACAATTCGCTGTCTCCAAGTTACTATTTCTAACCACCCAGCATGAATCCTGGATTCCATTTTAAAAAACTAAACAAACATATCCTACCTCAACACGTTATAAAGATAAGTTAATGCATCTCATGCAATGTCTGCTCTTATTCTAGTCCTACAAGCAATAAATAATAGCCGTTTTGCTGCAGCCTAGATGTTTTTAATTTGCTAACATGGTATTTAATGCAATCGAAGCAAAAGTGTATTAACTGAAATTAATGTACCTTATCTTCTTTTAACCATTTCTCCAAAAGCTGTTTCCGCCCCTGCTGGAGTACAGGCCTGCAGAGTTCTAAGGACTCAAATTTGTTTAGCTGGCCTTGGTCCAAAAGGATTCCAAAATACTGAAGCAGAGGAGAAGTTTGACCTGGCTGGGCTGGGACGCTCTGGAACCGACGGATAGTGTCTGGGGTACGAAGGATTCCCTTTAAGAAAGAGAAGCGATAAAGACTCCTTTTAAAGGTGATCCAACATCACATTAACTCCATGGGCTTAGGTCAATCTTAACGTGTGATTTCATCTATAACACAAAATTTCAAATCTTCAGTATGTTGAATAATAAAGATTCAGTCAACATCTGTCACATGCCCAGTTCAATGTGATAAAGAAATATACCAACCTAATTATAAGGTCAATGTTTAAAAGAACAAATTAGTTATAGCTATCTATTAGTCCAGGTTCACATTAAGTGCAAACTTCTTAATACTGATCAGGATTTAAGTCGCTAATTCAGCCCCACACAGTACAAAGGTGATGAGAACTCAACCCCACTTCAGACAACTCTTTTTACTATGAATGGAACAGGATCTGTTCAATCTTCAACTTTGGAAAAAACATTAGTACGACCAGACAGTGTATCCTGTGGATCTGTCTCCTGCTTGAAGTGTTTAGACAGAACAGATCAACGGACGCTCCTTCTTCCAGCCTCTGACGACCCTCCAACCTCTTTTTCAGTCACCACCTTTGGGACCATCATCTTAGCCATCCTCCGCCTCCAGAACCAGTCAACACCTTTTTTAAAGCTTAGCTCCTTACTGCTGATAAACCAAGAGCTCCAAGGTTGGTCAAAATTGTTCCATAGAGGTAGAAGCCACTGCTGACTGCCTAATTAACCTTCATCTGAGAGTCTCCCACACCTGCCTCTCTTCTGGGCTTCTATTTCAACTGCAAAAAAGTGGTTCTGGAAAGCATGGGCCACTTTTTCCATCAGCTGGCTGAGGAGAAGCAATAGGCACCGAGTGTCTCCTGAAGCTACAAACCAGCACAGTGCCCATGCCCTCTTCCAGGACACACACAAGACGCCCCAGGATGAGTGTGGTCAAACCATGGTCCTGGAGAAGAATCTGAACCAGGCCCCACTGGCACTGCATGCCCTGGATTCTGCCCACATCTCTGACTTCCTGGGGAGCCACTTCCTAGATGAGGAGTTGAAACTCGTTAAGATGGGTGACCACCTGCCTAACCTCCACAGGTTGGCTGGCTCCCAGGTTGGGCTGAGCTCACCCTCTCACACAACCAGGAGCCCCTGCAGCCCAGCAGCCTCTGAGGTGCCCTGCTGGCGTTCCC
The DNA here is from genome assembly GCA_007922815.1 of Macrotus californicus. Classification (NCBI taxonomy): domain Eukaryota; kingdom Metazoa; phylum Chordata; class Mammalia; order Chiroptera; family Phyllostomidae; genus Macrotus; species Macrotus californicus. The sequence goes on along the minus strand of VMDR010015284.1, from coordinate 3,948 downwards.
TTGGTGTCAGGGCTTCTGCCGCAGCCGCTCCCTGCAGCTACTAGACAGCTTTTAAGTCACCCCAGAGCCCTCTACCAAGCTGTGAGCCAAGTGAGAACAAAGCTTCCCACAGGGGAGAAAAAGGAAGCTATAATTGACGAGGTCAAACAGTGTTACAACTAAGTAACTGAACATTATTACATCTATGTAAATCATAGCTTGCTAGATCTACATATCCTTCTAAACATTCTGAGTTTTAAAAAACTAACCAAAGTTGGAGCATAGAAAAATAATTAACGAAATCTATAGTCACTGACAAGTAACTCATATTCTACTGCAGTAAAATGCAACCTAAAGAAGATCAGTTTCTCTGTGGAGAGCTGGTTCCATTTCTAACAGTATTAGAAATAGAGTATATGAACATCAATCCAAGCATGGCAACTTAATTTTCATAACTATTTACCTTTGGTGCATTGGCAGCCACCTTTGCTGCCTCTGAGTAATTTCCCTGGGCAAAAAGAGCATTAAATTTCCGGGCAAAGAGTTCTTCAGCACCAGCTAAGTTGTTACGTACAGCCATTCTCAGAGCCAAATCAGGATTTTGTAGGACATTGGTGATGTAAGGAATTATGTTTTCTTCTTCCACACAAACTGATAGAACCTGCAATTTAAAGGTTAATGAATAGCTGCAATGTGTTCATTTGGATATCAATGGTGCTAACTCTATTTAGAGTTGATTACTACTGAGTCACAAGTGTATTAAAATTATGACAGCTGCTTTTTGTTGCCATGATAGATAAATAAAAAGGCCAGAATAGAGATAAATAAGGGGTGCAAACCATTTGGGAGTGCCTAAAATATGGCCATTCTGTAATACAAGTAACTCCCTACTTCTTGCTATCCCAACTCTAATTGCTTTGCTGAGATTCACTCACTCTTAACATGGTTAATCAAAGATTAGGCTCCCATCCAAGCTCTGAAAGACAATTCAATACAGGGAACACAAATTTGACAATGTACAGAAAGTGACTGAAGAAGCTGTAAAATCTAAATGAAATCTAAGGATCACCTGGAAGAATTTTAAGGTATATTCCTTTAAACTGTAGGGTTTTTTAATAAGGATTTTTCAGTAATTTTAAAAATCAGATTTACATTCCTACAGGCCGGATTACATATGCAGTGAAGGGAAGGAATCGCTGAATCCTACTGTATAATACAAAGTACACAGTTGGTGTTTAATAAATGTGGAATTGGTAAAGAGCACTTTCTAATTGCTTGCATTTGGAAAATACCCACCCTTGGTCCTCCCAAAAAGTCACTGCCACAGAAGCTGCCCTAGTTGCTTAAAAGCGGAACTACCATTAACTGCCATAGAGAAAGGAAACCCTTCACTACACATCCACCCCTCTCTCCGACACTGCAGCTCGTTATACACCCCAGCCTGTGAGCTACTTACGCTGCCCCCAACACTGCTCCTCATATTACTGTGATTTCTTTCCTAGCTGTTTCTCAGTCACTAGGCCACATGAGGAAAGGGACTTATCTTTATTTAATTGCATTGTTAGCACTGAACAGTGTTTAGCACAAAGTAAATGCTTAATACTTGTTAAATAAATGAAAATGGAAAATTTCTGTCCCAAAATCAACAAAAACTGAATAACATTTGAGAACTCAATAACCAACTGATAAATAACAGTCAATCCTGCTGACTCTATTATTGCTTTTGAGGAAAATAAAGAAATTTTAAGCTCCAGAACTCTTTCATTTCTGCAGGTCAGACCCCCCCACCCACAAAGCATTAAGCCATCCTGTGTCTGCACTGTGCCATTCTACTCCACATTTAGACATGACTTTTAAAGGAAGGAATTACTTTCTTTAAAGTCATTTGCATTCCTGACTTCCACCTTTAATTCCTCCTCACCTCCCAGGAAAAATGTGGAAAATGAACAAATTCAGTTCCAACTATACTTTCTGAATCTTCCTACTGCTTGCTACCTTAGTCTTCCCCAAACACCAAATCCAGTTTCATCTTCACCCTACTTTGAGACTGTTCTAGCCCTTGTAGGACATTTGGTCCTGTCCAAAACATCCACATCCCTAGGTACAAACAGCACATAATGTTCTTCATAATTTTTGGTTACAAGAATTTTCAACTTCTGGTTTACAGAATTAATACATAAAAAATACTAGCATGTTTTACTGGTCCATAATAACCTTCTTGCTTTGTAGCCTAGCTGGTAATGACACATTCCAAGGGCCAAATATCAAGGACCTTTTGGCATGGACCAAATGTCTAATTGCTGTAACAGATTTCTAGCAACCAGGACTTCGGATGTGCGGGGGACAGAGGAGGTTTCTGTATCTTCTAAAGTACTCAGATCTACCAATTTCAGAATTTAAGCTATAATATCATCTTGATCACTTTTGACCTTTCAACCAATAGAAACCACACACTCATTCCTTTAGGGCAGCCATTTTCAACCGGTGTGCCACAAGAATTTTAAACATGCAAAACTTGACTATTTGTTCGGGGGCACTGACCTCTTTTCCCTTAGACTGTTAAATTAAAAAACGACAACAGCGAATATAACAACAACAGCCATCTGGTGTCAATAAATCAAAATTATACTTTTTTTGGGGGGGTCAGACTGGCAAAAAATGTATGTTTTGGTGTGCCCCACAATTTTAGTAATTAATGTATGTGTGCCATGAGATAAAAAAAGGTTGAAAATTGCTGCTTTAGGGCATATGTCCAGCTATAGTGGTTCTGACACAAAAAAACAGGGAAAAGCCCTGAAGCCTAAGGTTAAAAACCCATTTTCTTACTCAAAGCAGCTGGCCAAAGAAAACCGTAGGGGGAGGGGAGGAAAACAAGTTCCCAGAATCAGACCTATGAATATCAAATATATTAGCAAAATTACTCAGGATACTTTAAGTATTATCTTAAAAACATCTGCACAGTAATGGAAATAAAAAGGTCTCTAGCTTATCAAGTTCATGATTATTAAACTGTCATTAACCTAGTTCACCAAAAGGCAATTCATTCTTGATTTTTTCCCAAGAGAGAAACATGCAACTGAATAAATGAAAGCTACTGAATTTTTAAAGTCGCTTTTGTGCCAGACATGGACTGGTGTAGTAATACAATTAAACAAAGAAAAGCCCCTTTCCTAATGCAGACTAGTGACTAAAGCAGCTAAGCAGGCAACTGGAATGCACCGTGGGAAGTGCTGTGCAGAGGGCTACCTAAGTTGTAGGGACATAAAGCAGGAGCACCTAGCCACGTGTCGAGTTGAGGTAGAAGATGGACAGGTAGGAAAGGACTTCTCTACAGAATTTTCCTCTTCATATCCACCCCATTTCCCTGGAAATTAACAGAACAAAGGAGAAAAATCTACTAGTATTTCCTCCACTTACTATCTGGGAAAAACAGTAATTTGGGGGAAAACTAAGTCAAAACCAGTAACAGTATTCCTTTTGACATTCTAACCATTTTTTTTTTAGAAAATAAGATGCCCCCACGGTAGAAAATTTTAATTGCATTAAAATACTAAGAAAACACAGAAAAGGAATCACTTGTTAATGGTGTGAAGCAGTTTGCCAATCATGACAAACTCAGATCATCATATCTTCCCTAACTGGATAACTTGCCAGGTACCCCACAACAGCTACTGTAACAGATTACCTTCCAACATTAAATATTTAGTATTAAATAGTTAGGAAAAGAGATGTAGGAAAAATTCTTTTCCTTGTACTTGATAATCTATCCTAGAGGTCACAGGAAGAAAACACCTATAAAAAGTACTACAGTCTGTCATATGTGACCCTAATAGTTTCTTTGGAAAACAAGTCACTTCTTTTGGCATAAAGACATATAAACACAATCCTAGATGGCTATATGCCAAACAGTTTCTCTCTCTGGGACGGCGTTAAGGAGAGACTTTGTACCATATACTTCTGTATGCTTAA
>VMDR010015283.1:0-22495 GCA_007922815.1 Macrotus californicus | reverse complement strand
CGCGCGCGTCCTCTCGGCCCGTCTCGCCCCTCCTACCTGTGTGGATGAAAGTTTCTCCTTTAGTTCCTTGGTTGTCGGACTTCCATACAGTTCGATTTTCTGTCAGTTCTGGTTGTTTTTTGTTTTAAAATTTGTTGTTGTCCTTCTTTTGGTTGTACGAGGAGGCACAGTGTGTCTACCTATGCCTCCATCTTTGATCTCCTCTTGGTATTTAACACAAACGGAAAAAAGGCTTAAAGCTTGTACGTAAATAAATCGCAAGTGTAATTCCAAAGGCTCAAAAGAAAAGAAGTGCTTTCAAAAATGTGCTTCTTTCCATTTTAAGCATTATGTGTTGTTTAAACACTAACCTACAAGGAAATTATCTAACTTGCATCACCTTCCAACGAACCTATTGTTACGCGGAGCACAGAAGTCTGCGTTTCCTGTGCACAACGAGAACTCGTGATCCTCACCTGTGAATTAGTAAATCCTCTCCCTTTCATTGTAACGTTAAAGCCTCGTCTGGGATTTGATCTGACAGGCTGCACCTGTCAGCTTTTGCGTAGCTTACTTTCCATCACAGCTCAAAGGGAGCGTGTGAAAGACTTACTCATGGTAAGTAGGCCGTCTGAGACACGTGTCATGCATGAAGAATCTTAAAATTCCTACTACTTGGAACACTTTCCATGGTGATTCAAGATGCCTGCTCACAAGTTAATAACATTGTGAAGTATTATCAGCCACATTGGGAAAAAATAGAACCAGACTTCACCAGGGAAATCGGCCTAAGAGTTGCTAATCCCCACTGGACCTCATCAGAGAAAATAAACACAAACACATAACCTGCTTTTTGGTAATAAAAAGAGGTGACATGGACATTAGGAAGTTTCCACCCAGGAGGAAGGAGACGCCCCAGTTAGAGGATTGCATTCTAGCTCACGTCCTCGGAAGTGTTTAGACAAGTAGTCCCTCGAAAAAGAAAATGCCACCAACCTGTTTCCTTTAAGGCCAGGCTGGTGGCCAGTCACAGTAAGCTCCATTGAAAAGGCACCATTCCTGTCCGTTTCGTTTGGCAGTCATAAGAACACCTAATTGTTCATTGTTCGATTTTTCCCTCATAAAAATAGCTAAGCACTTTCCCCTAATTTTCTCCTAAATAGACAGTATCCATTTTATAATAAATTAGGTCAATGATTGATTTCTTAAAGATGAGCCATTGTATGAAGTCAGAGAAGTGAGAAATTGACCGAGGAATAGTTCATTTTGCTTCATATGTTCCCTAATTCATCTTCTGGGCAGCTCTTTGGGTCTCCCTTAGTTGTGTCGAAAGGCTCTTTACCGTATAACAAGTTTGACCTTTTCTTCACGGTGGCCATGCAAGTGGGACTCTTTAAGGAAATAAAAAAATGTTATTTGTATCACAACATTCAGATTTTTTTTTAAAAAAAGCTCTTACTTATATCTTTGTTTTCATGTCAATTACCAAAACTTAATTCTGAAACACAGAGCTTCATGGGTAGAATTGGCTGGACTGGACCTAGCACACCAGGGCTGGGGCCAGAGTACGTGTTCCGTTCACGGGGGGTTAGCTTTTCCACTTAGGAGGGTGCCTCCTGGAGTCGACTGTAAGTTACAGCCTCATGCTGTGCTAAACAGTGCCCCTCTGTTGCTGTGTGTGTTCCACAGCTTAATTTCTGTAGGTGTGACCTGGAGTAAATGAAGCCTCTATCCCACGTTGGGCTGAATTCCAGGTTGTTACAACTGAATGGTCAAAGAATTCAAAAAAAAAAAAAAAAAAACCCAAGGCTGCTCTCTTACATACCATATTCCAAAACAGCAGAAGAGCATACAGTAGTCCCCCCTTATCCATGAAGAATAAGTTCCAAGACCCCCAGCTACATACTGTAAAACTACAGGTGTACACTATATATATATACCTTTCCCTATACAGAAACAAACGTGCTCAGAAAGAAGTGAATCTCCAAGTCCCATAGTAACAACTGGGGCCTTAACTCTGAGCTGATAGATTTCAAAGCTTCTATTCATTCTCTCATTTCCACTGCACACTTTGGGCTTCCACCACCCTCCTGTGCACTAAGAGATTGACCCCCTGCCCTCTGCCTCCAAGAAGTCAGATGTGTTTTCCAGATTATGATAGGTTTTTGGTTTTTGGTTTTTTGCTAATATGTTCAGAAATGATAGGAAACCCTAGGTAATGTTTGCTAAAGTAAATAGCTCTTTCATTCAGAACCAAACAAAGATGGTTCTACATAAAGATAAGTTTTTCAAAATCAACAAGTATTCACTGATGTGGAGTCCACGCGTGGAACAGGGACAATACTCTCTGGCTGCCATGACCCGATCAACTTGGGAAGACACAACGGTTCAGGTAAAAGAACAGTTATCAGTGCGCAGCTGGGTATGCCAAGGGCTACCTGCACTGAACGACTTCTCAAAGCTGCAAAGATTAAAATAAGTGGAAACACCCTCTAGTTGGGCTAGTGATGTATTTCCCCTTAAATCTCAAGATCTGTAGTCGAGACAGCTATCGCAGTTCTGAGGATGGAGAAAGCAATGGGATTCGAAGGACAGTGAGAATACTTCACAAAGGAATTCATCTCTCAGTGAGCCTTGAAGAGAAGGTCAGGATTTGGAGAAGCCCTCGCATGTCCACTTGACTGGAGAGTCCAGAAGATGTTGGATGCGGTGAGTGTGACTCCCAAGTTCAGGTATCAGCCTCGGTGTTTGGCAGAGTCGATGCCTGCCCACTGTCACTGGGCGGAACTTACAAAAGAGGCCTGACTTTCCTGAACTGACCCAGTACATGACTTGCTAACTGGGAAGCCTGCTCTCGCATGATGTTAGGGATTTATTGAATCAGCCCATTAGCTTTCGTGCAGTCACTCAGGATTATTCAGACACATTCAGAGTTTTTAGTACTTGCTCTCAGGATTTACACCTTCTCTTCTCTTTCGGCACTTACCTGCTGTTGGAAGAAGTGGCTGTCCCTGACTCCCTTTCCAAAGGGATGATCTGCTCTCTGATAGCTAAGGTTCCAGTCTGCCTGGGATACTCCCAATTTTCTCTGTTGTTTCCAGTGTCCCATTTTAAACAGTAAGTTACATGGCCACCCTACACACACCTTCCAACATGGGAGCGTGTGCCCAGAAAGCCACTTTTGTCCCTTACCCAGCAAGGTGGATCTATATTTCTACTGTTCGCTGGGACATAAAGCCATGGGCAAAAACCCTCATTGTGGATGTGGGTGAGTGGGAACTATAAAATCGTGAATATGATGTAGTCTCTGACCAAGACAGAGTTCACCAGCAAAGTTGCTCTTCACCAGGAGAGGTAAGGCCGGTGCAAAAATAACTGTAGAGCAAAGCAGAACCTGACAAGTACCCTATAGGGAGCAGAAACAAAGGGCAATGAAAACAGAGGAGGGAGAGAGACGCTCTCACTTGAGGGATGGTACAGATACCTGGAAATAGAATTTATTTTTATCACTATCATAATGACATTAACTAGCATTTATGGAAGGCTTATTACGACTCAAGACCTGTTCTCAGTACTTAAAATGTATTTCCATCTAAATTAGTGTCATTTCAGCTCACCCTTGGAGAACAGGTGTAATTGAGGGAGACAGAAATGGAGAAGAGAGGGTATTCCTGGGAGCAAGAAAAGACAAACAAAAGGGACGGTGTCAGGAGGCACTCAGGAAACACTAAACACTGTAACCCATTTTGGCCAGCCTTTGGGGTACGTAAGGAATGAAGGCAGATGAGGCACACAGCAAAAGTTGGCGCCTTACATCTCACCATGGGAAATCTGAGCCTGACTGACCAGGCACTGAGGAGTCATTACAGCGATGACTTAACCACAGGTCTACGTCAGGACCCCCTGAGGAGCTTCCTCAAAAGACACACACCCAGGCCCCACTCTCAGAGACTGAGTCACTTGTAGTCCAGCAATCTGCACCTTTTCAAAACTCCTGGTCGATTCAGCTGGACATCGCAGGGTGAGAACCACTCCTGGAAAGGCTTCCTGTCTGGGAAGTACGGTGAGCAGATCTGAGTTCTAGGAAGACGTAAGCAGCAATGTGGAAGATAATTGAGGTGGAACTCAGCCTGATGTCACAGGGATGAGTGAGTGAGCCCCTGCAACAGCGAGTGCCTGTCAGCAGGCCCAATGGGAGGTGACAGTGGGCATGTCCTGGTGAGGTGAACAAACCACAGAGTTAGAATTGTAGGTTTGCACATTGGCCAGATGGGAAGAGGGAATTAGAGATGATGCTGATATTCAAGCCCATGCTGCGGGGGGAGGGGGGAGACGGGGATGGTGTGCTGTTTTGGAAGAGATAGGAAAAGCAGGAAAAGGATTCTATTTTAAGGCTGGGTTTGGTTTTAAACTCACTGCATTTGAGATGACAGTAGGTGACATTACGTGGAGATGGGCACCAGACAATCAGAAATGTATGTCTAGAACTTGGACTCCATTTGGAGTCATTTGAATTGAGGTGACAGAGTTTCTGGTTCATTTCAAATTTTTGTTGAATACATGAAAATGTAAAAAAGATCCCCAAGCATAAAATCTGGGGAAGCTTCCCATTAAGGGGTAGGGGAAAGAAGAGGACTAGCAGTGGAGACAAAGAAGATGCTACAGCAGAAGCCACTAGAATGCGCCATTGTCAAAGACACGGACGAAAGGATTTTCAGCAGGGGAGGTTTCTTCGGCGTCCAATACTTCTAGATTGCGAAAGAAGGCAAGAGTGTGAATTGCCTAAGGTTGGGTGTAAAGGACAGAAGTGGTGGTGGCTGGCTTAGACAGAAAAAGGAAGTGACAGCTGGTGCTTGAAGAATGGTCCTGGGAGAGCTCCCAGACAGTCATCGGGAGAAACGCACAAGAAAGGCTCTGGAAGGAAAGGAACCAGGGAAGAGCTGGTGTCCTTCTAGGAATTCACAAACCCTCGCTCTAGGCCACGCAGCCTCTAATGCAGCTTTGCTCCAGTGAATTCTGTGCCTCTCAATCCAGTCTCCAAATCCCAGCCCAGGTTGTGTCTGTCTCCTTCCCTGGGACAATCAGCTGTGGCCAAGGGAGCAGTGTCAGCAAAGCTAGGAGGTCACCCCAGCTGCAGTCTAGCTCATGGAACCTAGCACTGACCGTAAAAACGCCAGCGTTCTGATAGAAATTTCTCATAGTCCGTCTGCGGAGTGTGTGCTTAGCTGCTGTTGTGTCAGTGAGTCTGGTGTACAAAAGAGGTGAGTGCAGACAAAGAGGTGCGACGTGTGCAACGTGCAGAGGCGTTTCACGGAATGCAAACACCATGCAGGTAGATTCATGGACAGTGGAATGAAAGCTTGGTGAACGCTGACCCGTTTATGCGATCCCACAGGGCACTCAGTGAACATTCGGGTAAGGATGAGAGAATAGACGGGAGTGTGGCCTTGGTGCCTGGCGTCTACCTTCAAGGCTGGGCCTTCGTTACGGATGTTTTGCGCACCGTTTTCTACTTAGAAAGTCATCCATTTCCTTATCTTTAGATTCTTCATTGGCAGTTAGTGACTTCTTGCACACTGTCACCATTGGTCCATGCCTGGCCCTCTTTCGTTCGTTTTATTACACTATTGACAAATAAAAACAAAAACAATAAAAATCTAAAATTTCAAAAAAGAAATACAATGGTTTGTATATCCCTCCTGTAAGTTTTATATATGGAACTAATCCTTAGAGATAAGTGGCCTCATCCTGGCAGACATGCTCCTATGTCATTGCTTGTTTCTGCTACTGCCACTGCAGACCTCAACGCTCATCTTCCCACACTGCCCGTTTGGATCAATGAAAAATGCTGGCGGAACAAACACAGCTTCCACAACATTTAGTCACAGCAAAAAAAATCAATTTTAGTTTTCAGTCTTTTGCATATATGCCAGGGGACATTAGTCAATCATATGTGCCGTGAACAGTGCCGCACATCGCTTCGTGTCATCTCCACGAACCTCATCGCGGCCTGCCCGGCACCGGTGAGGGCAAGCCTCTGGCACCTCAGCCACGGCCACAGCCCACGTCTTCAACGCGCTGAGTTCGCCGCTCTGTGCCCCTGATCGTGGCTCCTCGCCTTTCGTCCCCAGCAGCACTGCAGCCCAGGGATCCGGGTCTGACTCTCACCCCTTTGAACACCCTCCACCACATTCACCACCGCCCAGCACAGCAGTCTCGCAGTGTCTCACCTGGATCCAGGCTGGGTCACAGGTGGGCAGCCACTGTCCTGGCTGCAGCCCATAAAGCCAGCATCCCCTCCACACTTGGCCCAACCTCTCTGAGGGCAATCTGACCCCTCACTTTGGCACCTCTTCCTGTTGCCCCCATCCCTCAGATGGGGCTGACCACCTCCATGCTCTCCTGTGGGGATCAGAGTGCGAGGTTTGCCATCATCAATGTGATGATGAAGTTACCTGTTCAACCAGCAGGTCTCTAATGATTTTTTTTAATGCAATTTTTGTCTTCCCGGGAAGGAAGACTGACTGGTCACACAAAAACTGGAAAGGAACCAAATAGCACCAAAATCTAGAGTGACCAACTTGCCCTGATTCTCCCAGGACTTTCCTGCTTTTAGTGTTAAAAAGTCCCCCATCCTTGGAATCCCCTCAGTCCTGGGCAGCTGGGGCAGTTAGTCACCCTACCACCTCTAAAGGCCAATGATCGTAAGACAGGCTCAGAATGAACACTTTCGCTCATTCGAAAGTCTTTTCTAAGGAGACTTTTCTCCAAATCCATTGAAGGATAAAAAAATAATACCAATTACTAACAGCACCTGTACTCACACATTTATTGAGTGAGTAGGACAGTCTCAGCAATGTGCTAAGTCAGCGCAGCAATGCTGTGCAATCAGTATTATTGTTCCCATTTTCAGATTTTAAAAAACTGAATTTCAGAGCAGTGAACAGGGTCCCACCATCAGGCCTGACCTCTGGTGTGTTTGATTCCAAAGCTCACACACATAGTGATTTATGGGTTAATACTTTATGTCAGGTAAACAGAGAAAGAGCTGAAAAGGTTGCCTGTCTGAGTCAAGTTAAGGTCAAGTTCCAATGCCATTTATCTGGACAAAGGTGGAAATTTTAAAAACAACTGACGATTTATTTTATAAATTACAACCAAAGCAATTATTTTGGTAAACTTAGAATAGAAGGGTACTCCCTTCCTACAAATTCTTGTCCTGAATCAATAGCACATGCCACTTTTTGAGGGAAGAATACTAGAGGCATTCTACTAAAGTCGGGAAGAAGACAAGCATCTTACCACACGTTATTATTCGATTTCATCCTAGAAGTTAACAAATATTGAAAAAGTGTCAACATAATTATTATTAGTTGCAAACCATGGCTGTCTACCCAGAAAAGCCAAGAAAATCAGATGAAAACGGCTAGCTCTAATAAAAGACTTTACATATACGTCCAGAAGAATGTGCTTTAACGATATCAAGCACTGGAAATTTCTAGTTGGCAGTGATGAGGGAGTTTTATTTTCTTCTTTTCCTTGTGTTGCAGGTGACGTGCTAGGGGTTAAAAAAAAAGACCAAAAGAATTATCCTGAGAAGTGACTCTTCTCAGCAATAACCTACCTTTGCACTACTGAGCTCAGGTCGTGTTTGAAGAAAAGGAACATGAGGATCTAGAGCCGCGAGAGTTAGCTGGGGGGCCAGGGAGCTCCGTTGTCTAGACTGACAGTGGAAGTGGCCCTTGGGTGTTCAAGGGCCCCAGAGACGGGACTGCTGGCTCTAGAAGAGGCCCAAGGGAGAGAAAGTGGTTGCAGTTTTAGGTCTGTAAGATGCTGAACACCTGAGCCCACCTGAGCTCAGAGGTCAGAATTGTCCTAACACCCTGCAAGAGCTGTGCTGGGGGAAATGAAGCACTAAGGAGTGCCATCTAGAGTGACCATTTAATTTATTGACAGACTTGGAAACTTATTTGAGTCTGGAACTGGGCTCTTTTAATAATTACACTTGGTGGCAACTGAGACTGTCCTGGGCCAACCAGCACACATGCTCATGGTGTGCCAGCACCAGGGGCTGCCACACGTTTGCCTTGGTTGGATGCCACTCTTCAATGGCTGCTCCTCCTTGTGGTTCCAGCTGGCACTGTGGGACAAGATTCCTGGTGGCCGTAAGAGTCTCAGCTTCTCCTGCAGAGACATTGTTTGCTAGCTCTTGGGTTGCTGAGACTCAGAGACTGGGGCTTGGGCTCCATATTGCAGGGAAGAACTGTGTCCTATGTATTCATAGGTATATATATATATACACACACACACATATATATACACATATATAAGTATACATGTAAGTGTGTATATGTATGTGTATTTATATAGGTATATTATGCACTTATTTATTTATACAGGAGATATACTTTCTTGTATTTTTAAACTTTCATTTGAAAACATGTACCGTTTCTGTAATGATAGGACACTGAATTTCCCCAGGCTGTGGGTACTAACTAATAAGGCCACCTAGTCATAAATTCTCAATTTTCCCTGGGTTGTTTTCCTATACACTCTGATCTCCTAGCCCCTGAGAGTCATCAGGAGATGTCATATGTGCCTAACAAACCCCACTCTCTGTCTCTCTGTGCCACCCCCAGCCGCCACATCAAGAGCCAGCATCTCAGCTGTGACCCAGCAATCACAGTGGCTCTCCCAAGTGCCGAAGCTGGGCAGCTTGGAAGCTGGTGGCTGTGGTTATGTGGGTTCCCGTGGGGAACAGTGTGGGAGGGAAAACTTACTCTTTTAACTATATGACTATCGTGCCTTTTAAAATTTTCTCCGTGTACATAACAGCATTCTTTCTGAGTTAGAAAAGTTTTTTAAAAATTTTAAAAGCTGTGTAGGTAGCCCTGGCTGGCTGCTCAGTTGGTTGGAGCGTCATCCTGATACGCCAAGGCTTCGGATTTCATCGCTGGTCAGGGCACGTACAAGAATCAACAAATGAAGGCATAAATAAGTGGAACAAGAAATTTCTCTCTCTCTCCCCGGCCATTTCCTCTCTCTAAAATCAAGTTTGAAAAAATCAGAACCATGCAGGTAGCTTTACACAGCCAGCTGCAGCAGCTCTCCGGTTTCTGTGTTACACTCTGGTAGTAAAAGCAAGAGCAGGCTGGCCTGTGCACTAGCACGTTCCAGCACAGCCCTCTCATTTTACTTCTCGGTCCCTGCTGTGCGCAAGACTAAGACAGGCGTTCAGAGGCCCCAGGACAGGGTCAAACGCCAGCCACTAGCTCTGATTCTCACTTCCTGCTGATGGTTAAGGCTTTGTACCCCGAGGAACCAAACTCACCCTGCCTGGCTATTCAGCCTCAGCGCCTAACAAAAGACTCCATGGGGCCCCCCAGAAACTTACCAGACAGGCCCAAGATGAGTGAAGCACAAATAGGGGACCCGATCAAGAGTTGACGTGAGTCTAAGGGAAAAAAAAATTTTTAAAGAAGATAAATACTCTGAGAAACAGCAGTCATAACTGAACATTGCTTATGAAACCCTGTAAAGGGTTCTTGACTGAACTGTATAATGCTAACCAAACTCCCTCCAACCCTCGGCACGCAGTTCCACTGCAAGCACACACTTGTGTTGTCAACGTTATATTTACAGGAGCGGGACCCTCAGTTCCCGTGAAGCCGCTAGGAAGTGGGGTAGTCTCAGGCGCCCTACACACTTGTAGCAGCGCCTGGTGCGGAACAAAAGCTTAATACATGAGCTCTTTTTTATTGCTACCGTCATTTCTACAAATTCAAGGGACTTAGAGTGCCCAAAATTAAAATCCATTTTTGCAAATCTGGAGTTCAGCTATCTCAAGGGAGCAACCATGACATCGCAAGGCCACACGTCAGAGTTTTCACAGTAATTTTTCTCTCTAGCACAGCAGGGTCTTCTTTCAGAAGTTTCTCACTGCTCAACAGAAACGGTGACCTAGACAATACTCCGGGCTCTGCTGCCACCTAGTGGCCTATTAATGAACACGAGCTGCTTTCAGTAGCACCTCATTGTGGCCGTTGTTGACTGGTTCCCCTTGACTTGCATTGCGCCCCTGGACGATGCAGTCCATGCCTGGGCTGATGTGCCCTGTTTTCGTCTTTCTCCAAAACAGCACGAAACACGTGATCCTCTGTGAGCTGCCTTGTCATAAACCAGTGACTCCTAGAGAACATGCTTGGCAGTTGCCAGGTCTCCTGGTCACTGGAACACATGGTAAGCCTTTGACAAATAACTGCTGGATAAATCTTTGTCGCAATAATTACAAACGGACCAAAACAAGCAAATAAACCCACACAAAATGAAAAATGAAAGACAAAAGCTACCTAATCACATTTCCCTTTAGTTTGTCAGATATGTTCATATGTTATCATTTATTCTCAGAAGAAAACTATGAAATAGAGCACTTTTTTTTAATTTTAAAATGGGGAAATTGCTTCTTGAGAAGGATTACACAGTGAGGAGATCAAACAAAGAAATCAAAGCTGTTTTCTCATTCCGGATTCTGAGCTCTACCCACATTTCCTTTTGAGGATGCTGTGGGTGGCTCCTCGGGGAGATACCAGGAAGGAGGCAACATCCTCGACTGGATTTCAGAGAGGAGGGGAGAACCTTGCCTGGGAGTAAGGTAAGCTCTCCGCAGGCCACTGGTGGGAAAAGATATCCACCCCCCACTCAGGGCCGGCCCCAGCCCTGCCCGCATCTCCTGCCTGATGGTCCCTCTGGCCTTTTGCTAGTTGAAGCAGCTCCCTCTTCTGCTTCTCCAGTCTTCCTCTGTCCACGGACAAATTCCTTTCAGCTTTAAAAATCAAAACAAAACCCCACCTTCCTAACTGTCGCTGTGCATTCTGGAGCACTGCTCTCCTGCCCTTTGGAACAGGCTCATTAGAAGAGCCAACCCAGCGCCCCCACAACCTCGCTAATGCACCACTCCCGTCCCCCCAGACATTGCTGCTGCCCAGGTCACCAGATATTTCCTGCTTGCCAAATCTGGTGGACTTTTCCGGCGTCTGCTCTACTGCTGCGGGTATTTCACACTGTTCAGCATGGCCTCCTTACTGAAATTCTGTCCTTCCTTACTCCTGAGACATGGCTCCCCTGGGTTCTCCCTTCATGGATGCCATTTCCTAGTCTCCCTCGTGAGTGACACTCTTATTTTCCAAGCTCCCCCAGGACAACTCTCAAGGAAGTAACACCCTGGACACTTAATTCCATGTCCTACCCTAGACCTCTCCCCTGAGCTCCTGTCTTCCTGGGAATGGCGCCCATCACCTTCTGTCCACCCGCTGCCCACACCAGGGAAGTAAAAGTTGTCACAACAGAAAAAGGGGACAGTAAAAAAAAAAAATGAGTGGGAGACTCCTGGGTTTAAAGGAAAAATCATTTTTATGTCATTTGGCTGGAGGGAGAACTTTGCCCAAAGACTTAAAATATTTGTCTCACCTTTTTAATTCTGCAAGTTTCAAGCCTAGAAAACTTATATATCCTTCACTGAGATTCACCAATGGCTAATACTTTGCCACATTTGCTTTATGTAAGTCTTTCTGTAACTACTTTATTGGTGTTAATACAAGTTGCAGACATCATGACTGTCTACCCCTAGACACTTTACCATCTATCTTTTCAAAACAGGGATATTCTTTTATGCGGAGCAATGAGCATTTAGAAAATGTCATGATGATGGAATGCTATTATGGGATGTGCAGTTCATATACAAATTTTAACAGTTGTCCCAATAATATCCCTTATAGTATTATGGGTTTTTCCACTAATTGAGCACCCAGCAGAGAATGATGCCTTGTATTTAGTTGTCATAGCTCTTTAATGTCCTTTAGTCTAGAATGTCTCCCCAGCATTCCTTTGTCTCTTCTGACACTGATTGCTTCTGAAAAGCACAGACCAGCTGTTTTGCGGCTTGTCCTTGAATTTGAATTAAGATAATAATCAACCTGGGCAGTGAGAGAAGTGGAGCAGGTCTGGAGGTCTCCTTTTCAGCCTACAAATGAAGAAAGAATGTGACATAATTTCTCTGTGTCCCCGAAGTCATGCCATGAAAATGCAACTGTTTTTCTGCCCGGCCTACCACTTTTAAGGGGAGACTCTAAGTCCTTCTTTGCAGCAGGGCTGGTCGCTGCCTGAGCAAATGGGGATCCTGCAGGTGGGGACACTCCCTTTATAAATGAGCCTACATTGCTGGTGCTGCTCTCTCTCCAGCCTGAGGCTGAGAAGCAGAGGGAGCTTCTGTGTCCTGCCCAGTCCAGGCGCTACCTGGCTTGCCCTCACAGTGGCAGTATAGCCTTGGCTAGCAAATGTTTATCACCTGGCCGCAGGGACTAGGGCATTGCTTAGCTAGGCGGCAGCATCCAGCCTGGGCCCTTTGCAGGTGAACGCCAGCATTTCTGCCACATAGTGCAATTAGGACACCCGTCATTCATTCATTCACTCACTTACTCATTCATTCATTTCATTTTTTCCTCACTGAGCAGCCATGAATCGAAAGCCTACTATTTGTAGGAGCTCTGCAAGAGGAACTGGAGATAAAAAGATTAAGAAATTTTTTTTTTACATCATGCTGCAAGACCTCCAGGACCTTAATGTGGCTGAGAGATCTGCAAATAGCCAAGCTGGTAACCAGTAAGTGTGGAGTGTAGGAGTGGTGGCAGTGAAGTGCTATGTGATGCAGGACAGAATCCTTCAGATCTCAGATTTGATGCGGCTTCTGTGGGGAGCCCGCCCTGGCCCCTCGGTGAGGTTATGCACCCCTGCTCCCCGTGTCTCAGATCCCTGCACTTCTCCTCCTGTAACACTCAGGGCAGCGCACTCTTATTTCTTATTTAGTTGTCTATCTTTCCTGAGAGATGTAACAAGCTGCCCAAACACAGCGATCGTTTCTGTTCTACTTCTTACTACATCCCCAACACCCATCAGGCAGCCAGGCTCGCAGTAGGTACTTGACAAATGCTTACTGAATACAGTCTAGCCCAAGTGTAATTTGTCCCGTGACAGCTCAAGTGGAAGAAGCATCACAAGTCTTTGTATTTATAAGCCAAATCAGACCTCAGCTTCCCAAGATTAGCAACAAGTCCAATATTCTTTCATTATTATTTTTGCATACTTTATGTTTTATGTTTTAAATTATATTTTATTGTCGGTACTATTACAGTTACCCCAACTCTTCACCCCTTGCTCCCCTCCACCCAGCCACCCCACTCCTTCAGGCAATCCCTGCACTATTGTCCGTGTTCATGGGTCATGCATATGTGTTCTTGGCTTCTCTATTCCCTGGGCTGTGCTTGACATCCTGTGACTATTCTGTAACTACCTATTTCTGCTTTTTACTCCCTTCACCTTTTCAGCCCATCCCCCTGGCCCTCCTCCCATCTGGAAACCATCAAAATATCCTCTGTACCTATGATTCTATTTTTATTTTGCTTGTTTGTTTTTTGTTGTTGTTTTTTTAATTCCATTGTTGATAGATAGGTATTTATTGCCATTTTATTGTTCATAGTTTTGATCTTTTTCTTGTTCTTAAAGAAGTCCCTTTAACATTTCATCTAAGACTGGTTTGGTGGTGGTGAACTCCTTTTACTTTTTCCTGTCTGGGAGACTCTTTATATGTCCTTCACTTCTAAATGAGAGCTTTGCTGGGTAATCTTGGTTGTAGGTCCTTGCTTTTCATCACTTTGAATTTTTCTTACCAATCCCTTCTAGTCTGCAAAGTTTCTATTGAGAAATCAGCCGACAGTCTTATGGGAGCTCCCATGTAGATAACTAACTCTTTCCTCTTGCTACTTTTAAGATTCTCTCTTTATCTTTAACCTTTGGCATTTTAAGGATGATGTGTCTTGGTGTGGGCCTCTTTGGATTCATCTTGTTTGAGACTCTCTGAACTTCCTGGACTTGTATGTCTGTTTCCTTCACCAAGTTAGGGAAGTTTTCTGTCATTATTTTTTCAAATAGGTTTCCAATTTCTTGCTCTCTCTCTTCTCTTTCTAGCACCACCATGACGCGAATGTTGGTGCACTTGAAGTTGTCCCAGAGGCTCCTTAAACTATCTTCATTCTTTTTGGATTCTTTTTTCTTCTTGATGTTCTGATTGGGTGTTTCTTGATTCCTTATATTCCAAATTGCTGATTTGATTCTCAGCTTCATCGACTCTATTATTGATTCTCTTTGATTTGTTCTTTATTTCAATTAGTGTATCTGTCATTTCTGACTAGATATTTTTTATGCTGTTGAGGTTCTAAGTTCATTAAACATCCTTATAACCAGTGTTTTGAACTCTGAATCTAGTAGCTTGCTTTTCCTCTATTTTGCTTAGTTCTTTTTCTAGGGTTTTGTTCTGTTCTTTCATTTGAGCCATCTTTCTCTGTCTTCTCATTTTGGCAACTTTCCTATATTTGTTTCTATGTATTAGGTAGAGCTGCTATATCTTCAGGACTTAGTAGAGTGACCTAATGTAGTAGGTGTCCTGTAAAAGATACTTTCCAAACTAATACTGATGAGTTTACAGCTTCAAAAAAAGACAAGATACCAATTCATTCTCAACAACGCTCTGTGAATGAAATCATTCCATGAATGTGTATGTATTTCTGTGGAGCACTTTTTTATAAGGACATTTCATATTTTCATCTTAAGGTCATTGAACTTTTGTAACTCAAAAAGCATCTGGCCTAGTAATTTCTTTTGATCTCAAAAAAGAATGCCTATTTCCTTATGAAGATTAATGGAGGTGTGTTTGAATGTACTTTGGGAACTAAAAGTACTACACAAATGTAAAATATTGTTGGTATTAACTAGTGATTTTTGTGTTTTACAGCCAGAGGAGAGATGACATGATAAAGGACTTCTTTGAGGTGCTTTCCAATTCTCCCATAACAGTTTTTTGCTAAAAACTGTCCTTCAGCTACCCATTATTCTAAAATGATCTGTCCTTCCTCAAAAACATCTATGCATCAGTGTTAACTTCTTTTTCTTTCTTTCATGCTGGTTTCTAACTCAAACCTCAGACTCTGAGATACACAAGCTGAAATCGCATTGAGGAGAATAGATAGAGGGATTTTTAAAACTCTAAGGTTCTACAATTTATCAAAAGTTCTGTATGCTAATGATAGTAAATACTTGATTTCTCCTCTGTACATTCACATTTAAATAATATTTATTTAGCACTTAATCTGTTTAAGATACCATTCTAAGCATTTCTTTTGTTTATAATTGTCTACAAATACACCTACTTAATATTCTGGTAACACCTGAGAATTAGCAGACTGATGTAGCTCACAGTCCTCTCCCCACTGCACAATCCCCAGCACTGTAAATTCTTGCAGGGCACCATTCACCAGCTACTTCATGCTTTTCTCCGCTTTATCTCAGGGTCCTTGGATGCCTTGTGCTAATGTGCCTCTACTTCTATATCAAGGTTCTTGACTGCTGCATAGTTCCCTGGGTTTATATTGGTTGTTAGAGGAGAACATTCAGAAATTCTGAGATAAAACAGTGAGAAACAGAGCATGGAGATAAAAAGCAACAGAATAAAAAGCCAGTGAGGTATAAAATAAAAGTGTTGATCTCATGAAGCGTGACCTGTTTTTTCTCTAACTGTACAAATATCCATCTTGACTTGGCTAAGCGCAGAGTTAAATATGGGACAAATATGCAAGGTTAATGTATACTTTGACATTATGAATATAGAGGGATGGTTTAATTTCAAAAAAAGGTGGGCCACCAATGTGTATGCCTGTTATGTTCTCTCCCAAGTCATTCCTCGCTTCTGTTTTTCTGGAAACTGGCTTGTTCTCTCTTTTCTTGAACTTGTGACCCTCAGTTCACATACTGTGGGTGTGAGTGGTCATATTTACAGTGTGAGCCTGTTTTCTAGTTATAGCTTTCATCTACAGGGACGGTATCTGATGTGGGAATTTTAGAACTAGGAGTGGGAGGGAGAGAACAGCCTTCATGCTTTCCTCTAAAATTCCAAAGCAGTAGGCAGTCATATCCCAGCATAGGGATTGTGAAAGCAAAAAATGATGCAGGTGGAATAGCAGCTATAACTAATGTGTGTTGAGTCCCCGCCATGGGACAGGCATGGCTGGGAGTGCTTGACGTGTACCACAGTTTGACTTCTCACGTGCATGCTATAGATGACGGACCTGAGGCAGACAGGTTCAGGAACCTGACCAAGCTGAAACAGAAGTTAGTGGATTGGGGATTATCAACCCAAATATTCTGACTCTGAAATCCACATGTAACCACTATGCTCTGTAACTTCTCATGCTTTCTATGTCTCGAGCCCAATGGTTTCTGCCTCCTTTTTCATCATCTGATTATGACCTCAATTATTTTTGGAATTGTCTGCCTTCATCCAACCTTGATTTTCCCCATTTGGAGAACAATTTTATCCCCCTTCCTATCTCTATCTCTCACACACACACACACACACACACGTACATACACACATGCACTCACTTTGGCCAGCTACTCAAGGAAACAACCTCCTAGCCCAGTGTGGCCTCAAGAATTGCCTTGTAAGGAGCAGCATTCCTGCATAAGCAGGACCAAAACAAAACCTTGACATTGAAGCTAATAGGCAGCTTTTATTAAGAAAAACCCTTTTTAGTTAAAAACTGTACACAAATCGTAAATGGGTAATTCAAGGTATTATCACAAAATGAACATAGCTATGAAACCAGGTTAAGATTCACCATGTTACCGGCATCCAGAATTCCCCCTGGTGCCATCCTCCAAACACTGCCCCTCCCTCCCCTAGAGTGAACCACCCCAAAACTCTACATTAGCTTTGACCAGCTTTGACCTTTATACACATGGAATCATGTTTTATGCATTCTTAGGAGACTGACTTCTTTTGCTCATTATTAGCTTGTGAGATTCATTCCTATTGTTTGGTGTAGTTATGATTTGGCCACTTTCATGGGTGTGTAGCATTCCATTGCATAAATATACCACAATATACTTATCCATTCTACTGTTGATAGACATTTGGGTTCTTTCCAGTTTGCAGCTATTACAAATGGCACTACTATGAATATTATTAGTGAACAAGTGGGAAGTTTATGTTGGGTATATTCCCGGGGGTATAAAAAGAGGACTTTCAGCCCAGAGGGCAAGGATTTAGGCAGGGATGATGCATAGGACATATATGACAATGAGATCATAGGAAAACTAATTTATGACCAACAGGAATATCTTTAGACCATAGCTCCTAGAGATACTCTTTTTCCACTTAAAGTAAGGAAAGCCTATAAGAGCCCTCTCCTTGGAGAACAGGATCTTGTACAGAGGCGCTCCTGGGCAGAGAGCATTTTTTTTTTCAGACTTGAGGGACACTAAGCCTTCCATGATGTGGGTTTCTACCAGAGTGGAAAGGAATAGAACCAGAGGAATGGAAGTATATGTGATGAAGTACATGCATTTACAGTACAAAAGTCTGACATTTCAGCCATCGCAGGCACAAAGTCTGAGAACTCTGAAATTCAGACTGCTGGATGATAGGAAAGCAGTTCATCCAAAATGGGCTGGCACTGACTGGGTTAGAGCAATGCCTACAGGGGAACTCAGAAGAGCAAAATGTCACAGCAGAATGAGAGACAATGGAGAAACTCCAGACAGGAACCACCGCAGGCAGGATGCTAGACACCGTGGCAGCCATCTGCTTTCTTTCACCAGAATCTGAGCACCACAGGGGCAGGAGTTAGAAAGCCAAGGTGAGAGATGGGGAAAGCAGTGCACAAGAGGTATTGTGTGACACCTGGATGAGGCTGTGCCTGGACCAGATGCATCCTGACCTCCCAGGTTCATGAGAAATCAGCCTGAGCTAGGTTTTCTGATGCTTGCATCCAAAAGGATCTTTGCTAAATAGGAGATAGGTTACTTGTTAAAGTCATAGTAAAAATTTGACTCAGAGTTCATGTTCTTATCTCCTATGCTACGCTGCATGAAGGGGCAGATTTGGAGATGATTTTGATAAAATAGAAGATTAAATTCAATAAAAAATAAATGAAACAGACTTGAGAACCAGAGCAGTGTCCAGTGCTTGTGATGAAACCTACACAAACAATGGCTGCCAGCAAAGCAAAAGGGACAATGTCCCCAAAGAAATGAATTGGATCTGGTCCCTTCTAGGTATTTCTGTGCAATGACATCAGTTTGCATCAGGTCTTTTTTATCTGGTGGGGCAAGATCTGTGCCCTTTTCATTTATTTGTGTGAAGTCCTCAGCATAGTGACCAGTACAGAGACAGTGCTGTGATGAGGTGATGAAGCATCAATTCTCAACGTGGGTACCACAGGCCAGTGCAGATGGGATTTAGAAATGCTGCCTGGGATCCACAAACCAATAGATGTAATGTCTGGCTAGACGTAGGTATCAATAAAGCTTTGTGAATGAATGAATGAATGAATATTCACATAAAACTTTACCAATGAAATATATGGTTCAGACGGATACATTTTACTGTTTTATAAATAGATAAAGCTGTTGTGATTAATAAGATAATAAAATAAAAATTTACTAAAAGGCTTTATTGATTTAATAAAAGCTTTTCTCCTATTAATAGATCTTCAAGTAACAGATACTAAAATATCTAATTCCCAGGGTTTGACATGAGCTCTGAAGATACTTCTAGACTTAAATGTAGTATATTCCTCCCTCATTCCTACAATGTTTCCTGCTCCTCATGACTTTTTAAAAATGGGATTAAAAAAAATCCAGATTTTAAAGCTTTCTCTTATAAAATCAGGAGCTCTGCCATAACAAGGCCTGAATTTCCATTTGGTAACACTGGATGGTGTGGAGAGGCCATGTCCGGCTCAGCTGGGCCACGCACCTACAGCTGGCCAGGGCCCGGCTGTGCTCCTCCCTTCCTCAGAAGCTCAGCGTCTGAGGCTTTGCGTGTTATTTCCTCAACTGCGTCTCTCCTTTGTTTGGCCGACTGGACTCCTGATCCATCTCACTTTGCATCTCCTGGTCTGAACTAGAAAATTAGTAAGTGAAACTGTAGCCAGACATTTGACATCCACAACCCCTCATTCTTCAGGCTGCATCTTGCCATTGTACATCCTCTCTCCATTCAGTTTCCTGTCTCAAAAACTAAAATTTAGAGTTCCTTTTGTACGGATCTCAGTGGCGTGAACATTTCGGCTGTTGGGAAGCCCAACTCCTGTGGTTCACCCGGAGATCTGCACCTTCTGGAGATACCCCACTGCCTTTTCATGAATTTCAGGAATTTATACTGTCATTTGCACAAGTGAAGAGAGCTGTAGGGGCCTGATAGGTACCTTCCCAAAGTAAAGGAAACTGAGAGAGTGATTGGTTTGACTTTGACGTTTACGTCATGTGATCTTTACTCAGAACATTATCGTTCTAGGTATTTCTGTTAAAAGAAATTTGACTTTGATGCCCTGCTTATTCCTTAACCATTGATGAGTCAGAAAAGTGAGGTTCAGCTTTGTAAATGTTACTGTTGTAGAGCTGAAAAAGTACTTCTCAAGCCTCCATCTGGGTATACTGTTGGACAAGGTAGCCAATCACCGTAAAACTGTCCTCTGACCCCTTGCTTTGAGCTGTGTACACGTGCTGTGGAATCGTGTTCTTTTTTTCTCTGCACTTATGTATTCAATTTGAATCATACGATCACAGGCTGCTTTAAGTACATGATTGGGTTGATCTATTATTTTCCAGTCAATGCCAGTTGCTTCTTCATCTGTGCATGTTTTACCTCCCCCCTGTGGCTAGTGGCTACTTCCTAGGGAGGGCAGTTCTAGCCCAGTGATCTTACTCAGGTCCGTGGAAAAGACTGAAATGGAGAGAAACTTAAGGGAAGGTCACTGGTAGGAGATGATTGCAACAGGCGAGGTTTGCTGGACCAATGGCTTAGGCCAGACTTACGGTGGTGGGAATGACAAGAAAGGCACACATTCATTACCTGATTGCAGGACAATCAACTTTTAAAAAAAGATCCTTGAAAGCTGGAAGCCAAGAGGAACCAGCAATGAAAGAGCTTCAACCAAAGTTTGCCATCTCAGCAGCAGAGCTTCCCAGAAATCGAGCCGAGACCTCTCTTGCGACCGTTTTGCAGCCAACTTCCCCTGTTTTTCAATCTTGTTTTCCTCCCTCCCTGACAGCTGTTGTAACTGAGAGTCCTCCCAGCAAACCACACGCACATAAATCTTTATCTAAGAGTCTCTTTCCAGGGAAACCCATCCTATGACAGATAAGAAATTTAAGGGTTCTCTCTTTAGCTTAGGCAGGCTGATGTAAATCAAAAGTCTGATCACAGTCTAATGATTACGTTACACTAAATCAAGCTGGATTTAATGGACGCTCTATGTCCTTATCAATTTCCTACTGATGTGATTAGAACGCAGAGAGTTCCCTACAGTGTGACAGACTAGCTTTGTGCTTCAGTGACTACGGGGAATGTAGTGGGAACAGGAAGAGGTTTGAGAGATGTGATAGAGATCAGGGTCCTAAGGGTGTGTTCTAAGAAGGATGATTGTGAAATATCAAGGAACTTCTTTTTTTACATCTTCTCCCAAGGACATGCTTATCGATTTTAGTGAGATGGAGAGGAAGGGAGAGAGAGAGAGAGAACATCAATGTGAGAGAAACGTTGATCGGTTGCCTCCCTGAAGCACCTTGATTGGGGATTGAACCTGCAACCCAGGTATGAGCCCTGACAGAGAATAGAACCCACAACCTCTTGGTGTTTGGGACGACATTCCAACCAACTGAGCCACCCGGCCAGAGTGAAATACCAAGGAACTTTCATTAGCTGGCCACTCTCAACCAAGAAGGAAGGGTAAACTTTTAATTGTTTCTCTAAATGGAACATAGCTTTGGGGGGAGAAAAACCCTCTAAGTCCTGTATTTCGTATCCTTTGATAATTATGTTAGTTTACTACTTTTAAACCAGACTTGGCTGAACATTATATATTTTTGGTGCATTTCAACACAAAGAACTCTAACCCACACTAAAACATCCCCATGACCCAGCAGTTCCATCTTTGGTAAATACCCCAATAAACTCTTTTACATATGAAAGAAAAGAACTGTTCACAGCATCAAAACTTCGAAGCAGGCCAAATATCCATTAAGAGAAAAAATGGATGAATATTCATATAATGGGATGTTGTCACATTCAATAACAGAATACAGCAATTGAAATGAACTTCAGTGAAGTAGAAAAACATGAGTGAATCTAGCAATAAAATTTTCAAAGCAAAAACTTAAAGCCAAAAGATTACATAGAGTATGATCCCATTTTAATAACAAAACTCTAAAAATAAAATGGTATTTTGTAAGAATATATATAACAAAACATGAAATTCAGGGTGATGGTTTCCTAGGTAGGGGATGTCAGGGGATGTTTGATGAGATGTAGGTTATTGTCAAAGATCTAGCTTTTATTTTGGTGATGGCTCCATAATATTTGTTATATTAAGTAATTTGTTAGCCATACATAGATCACTGATGGGAGTGTATCATGAACCAAAGACTGTGATTAATACAATTCTAATCCTGAAAGGGAAAAAGGAAAAACCAAAAGATAAGCTTACTTGATTTGCACCTTCAATGTGACTCCACTTTTCAGGATTACCCAATTACGTCCCCCTGGTAAGCATCTAAATGGACTCACTTGGCCCGTTCTGCCCCCCTTTTAAGATACGGAGGCCAGAAAGCTAAGAATTATGCTTCTCAGACTTCCTTGCAGCTAGAGCTTCATAAAGCAAGTGAAATCAAATAAGACTTTGATTTTGTCAGAACTAAGCCCGTGGGACGAGAGATAAGACGTCACATCATTTGGCTGGTATGGACAGCAGCGCTGGCAGAGAAGCGGTGTGTCCAGGAAGAGCAGGCAGCTGGGGTATCAGCCCCCTGAATCCGCAGCCTCCTGGCCATTGCAGAGGCGAGCGCTCCACTGACCAGTTCCACTGTTTGGTCTTAGAAATTGATCTTGGAAGTTCAGCCTAGAGGGAAATTCCTTTCCTCCCAATGGTACAGTAACACCCTTCAGTAAAATCTTTTCTCTTAAAGTTGCTGAATAGATTCTGGTCTTCAAAACTTAACCCCGGCTGATACAATGTCCATAACAGAACTTTTTCCTCTTTCTCTATTAGTAAGATAATATCAAAAGGAAAACAACTGTCATTTATTAGGCATTTTTTACTTGAAGTTTTCTTCCTGTCAAGAAAGACAGTTCTCCTATTCTTCAGTCTCAATAGGAATTATGCATATGAATATAAGATAAAAGGTTTTTTGCATCTCAGAGTTCATCTTTTTTGAGATAGACAATATAATCTTGGTAATACCAAATTGCTATACCAATCATACTTATTTATAGTGAAATGATATTGTGCTTATTGAATATTAAAATTCTATATCAGTAGAGTGGTGTGTGACAGTGTGACACTGCAATAATTAAAGTTCAACTTGCTATGAATGTCACAGCTACTAGATGTCCCCAATATGTAATCGT
>VMDR010015282.1:0-22487 GCA_007922815.1 Macrotus californicus | reverse complement strand
GTATTTAGTTTGGGCAGGGAAAAATTCTCAACTGTAAAATTTATTTGACAATGGAATGTCATCTAAAAAAAAATTATAGTGTTTCAGCCAGGATTCTATACTTTTCAATGCAGTGGGCTCTCTAAGGGCTGCTACCTTGGTGCAAAAGAAGTAGCCTCTTAGAGAAGAATCCTGTGATTCTATAACTATGCTTACATATGATGAAGCGTTTCTTAACACTGAGGATTTTCAGAGAGTAGTAACAAGTCATTGGAAAAACAAAGAATATCCTTCTGGAGGTTTAAACACAAAAAGATAAGTTCTTAATCCGAAATGTTTTTCTTTTAAGTAAACCCAGTGTTCAAAAATGCAATCCTGCATGTAAGCCCCTCTGGAATCAAGAACATCATTAACACTTGTACTCACAGAATACCTGGTGCCAAGCAACCATTCCAACAATGAAGTGCTTGCCCTTTCTGGGTGCCCCTTCTAGACAGAATGGCACTATCTGAATATTACAGAAGCCATTTTGCAGTTTGAGTTATAAATCAGTTTTAAAGTTGGAATTCAAAGACCTTTGGGAGGGGCATTCATCACCATCATCAATGACTACTATTATTTTTCTGTTTGGGTTTCTCAGGTTGCTTCTCTCTTTTGTACATGCACTGCATACATTGCCTTTCTCACAGCCTGGCATGGTCACATTTCACATGAAGGGATGAAACAAGCCAAATCACTTGATAGACCGCAAGTGAATCAGTCCAGCTTTCCCAGAGAGAGCTGGGATATTTTCATCCCCATGTTACTAGTCAGTTATGAGGAACTACCCTGGAGAGAAGGAACTCTCATTCAAATGCAAGCAGCATGGGAAGCTCTTTTATTATCATGTCAAGTAAACTGTTTCAGTAAAAACCTCACAAAGGAGGTGGCTTTCTGTGCTTGTACAGAGAAAAGTGCCAGGAACGGATAAGTAAGTCAGCAGATCCCAAATTGCCTTACTGTGTGATCTCATCCACTCACCTCCACAGAAGAGTCTACTCCCTCTCTTCCTTCTGCCCTCCCCTCCTGCTCATTGCTTCCCATCAGGCAGAAAGAGATCGGAGGGCAAGTTTCAGTTCCCTCAGAACACCTCCTCAGAGACTGCTCCTACTTTGACTGATGCACTTCACCCCTTACTTGGGGTCAGCAGCTGGGCATTATGTTGGGGCAATATTTAAATATTCTTCTGACCAGCTTTTTCTAAAATAGTACTTTTAGAAGTCAGTGGTGATGTTCAGAACAGATTCTACAAGGCATGGAATATGCACAGAAAAGTCATTTTCTCCTCTAGAGGTTTAATAGTTCCAAAAATGACTACATCAATAAGAATAGTTTCCCTTTCTCGGTGCTCCCCCCACGTATAACTGAGTTAATGAGTGTTCCTTGCTTGCAGCTATGTTTCCAAAAGCAGGTACCAAATAGGGGAAAACATTCATTGGTAAAACTTTAGGTAAGGGAACAAGCCCATCTATTGAAAACTCGGTGATGGGTTCAGGATGACCGAAGTTGAACAAGAGAAGCAGTCAGGGCTGGGGGCCTTTATGGTGACTATTAATAGAGGAAAGGTTAGCTCTCATAGCTCTTTGATCATTTTTTGGTCTATAGCCCACAAGATCCATCCATTAAAAATTCTGAGAATTGCTATGCAATTGAGCATGCAGTGGATGATTTTTTAACACACAGTTTTGTGGGGCATGGTTCTGAGGCACTCTTTTTACATTTTGAAAAAGTTTTTTAAAATCTAAATTAGAAAATATTATCACAAAGTCCTGACTCATGTACAGTATTCTCTGAATCCAAATGATCCCAAAGCACATCATAAAACAGTTAAATGAGTATAAAAATTTATGTAGGAAGACAGATTGATATCTCCTCACTCTAAAAGGGAAAATGACTCATTCCCCCGAGGGTAAGCTAGCATCCTGGTACATTTTTCAAATGCTATAAAGTTAACTTCCAGTCCAAGTTATCTCCAAAAACGTCAGTTATGGTAACAGTACTGCAGATGAGCAAGAATGGGACAGGGGCACAAGACCAGAGGCTCAAGGCTTGTACTCATGACCTAGAACTGACTTTGAAGTAGTAAATTCCCACGACATCACACCTTTTATTCCTAGGTCCTCTATCCCCTCCGTTCTCTTGGGACATGTTCAAACACATCCTGCCTTCATTTTCTATACTAATTATTTAAATTCTCTCATCTGTCACTTTGTCCACACTCTGTCAATATCCCCAAATCCCTTGAGTCATTGTTTTTCCTTCAACCTAAGTTTCTAGTCATTAATAAATTAATGAGTCATTCTAGAATCAGGCTAGTGACTACTTAAAGCCTGAATGCTTCGTTGTTGTCAAATCCTCGTATTGTCCCTGGGTACAGTCCATTTTAGCCAATCTAGAAATTTGTGATTTTTATGCACACTGAAAGTGTACTATATGCATTTTTACTTTCTCTCACTGTTCTCTTTGGTTGGCAGCCGAGAAAAGTATATTTGCTTCTCTTTCTGAGCTATAATGACTGTGCTCATTTGATACTGGTGGCTAATAAATTCATAAAGCTAATACTCTTAAAACAAATCCATCTAAGAATCTTCAAAGCACCTTCCAACATGGTAAAGTGTAGAGGATAGACCGCCTCTCGTCTAACAACTCCGGCTAAGGATGCTCCACACATCAGACAATTAGAATGCTCCGTGGCTTGGGATTTCTTTGGCAGATTTAGCTAACCCTTGCCATATTGAAGTGACACTCCAAAGAAGCCATAACTCCCCCACAAGATGTGGGGATGCCAACAACCATAAATTAACAACGTAAAACTGGAGAAAGGACAGTGGAACCCGTGCTGATGCAAGGCAGAAGCAGAAGGGGGTTGACTGACACTCAGGAGATTATCCCTGGGTTTTCAATACAGCGGGCAAATGAATATTGCAGAGAAATATGCTATCAACTTTATCCTTACAACCCCGATAGTGACTTTAATCCTGACCTTGAAATGGCGTCTCCATGTACACAAAGCCTTTTTGAAGTGACATTGTACCCACAAAAAAAAAAGTGAAACAATAATTTATCTAATGATGAACTTCTATTTGGGTCAGGAGATTTAGTGCTTCATCTACATCTTGTGCCATTTAATCCTCACAAAAATATGATGAGGTTACTACTAACATCCAACGTTTTACAGACAAGGAAGCTGAGGTTTGGTATAAAACCAGGTCTCTCTGATATCAGAGCCAGCCTCTTATGCCCCCCTCGACTGGACTGCACCCCATTAGTTGTGGTTCTCCCATCTGGCTTCCTATCAGTAAACAGTCAGGGCATTTGACACGTACTGATAATTATAAAAAGCACATGCTAATAATAGTGCAGGGCAAATGACAGCAGGTAATTGATTGCATTCAGGCCATAAGAAAAAGAAAAGCAAAATTCACAGCAAGTTCTAGCCTTTTCTACACACAAAGCAGGCCACTGTCTCTGTAAAGACATTTAAGGACACCTTAAAACTTCCCCCACTCAGCTACTACAGATTTTCTCACCAGTCTCCTTTACAGCTGGATATCCTTACCCTTCATCTCCTTAACTAAGGACACATATACCCTAATCAGGTCAAATGTTACATTTTCTAGAGACATGAACACATTAGCTAATAAAATGAAGGAATTCATTTGTGCACTACTACCTCCTTTGAGTTACCAGAAACACATCTGAATATTAAGATTTCTGAAAAAGAGTATTTTCCACTCCCAGTTTTTCAAGTCTTCTATGTGTCCCCCCGTGCCCTTGCCAAGGCTACCTTGTTACTTGAAAGATAGACTCACTGGTTATTTTCCAGTCATCTTATTCCCTGCAGCATCTATGCTGTTGACCCCTTCCACCATGTGGAATAGTCCCTTTCCTGGGTACCAGGACATTGCACTCTTTTTGTCTGCTAGGTCTCTGCCCCTTCCTCAGTTCCTTCCTGAGCGGCTTCTCCTTTCTCACCATGCAGGGTCGGGGTTCCTCGGCACTCTGTTCGGGGCCTCTTCCCTTTCCCGCGGGTCGGATCTGGGCCATCTCATCCACTTAGAGGATTTCAGTTGCTGTAATTACACAGGCAACCCTGAAATCTCTATTTCAGCTCTGAATTTTATCCAGCACTTCAGATCTGTATATCAAAATGTCTTTAGACATCCCGCAGGTATCTTGAGTTCCACAAGTCCCTAAATTCAATTATTATTTCCCATCAGCAAAATGCATTCATCTGCTGCTATTTTGGTATCTCAGTAAATGGTCTGCCATCTCCCCAGCTGCCAAAGGTGAAACCTGGGTGTCATAGCCCTTGTTCTTCATTCCTCACATCCAAATCACTGTCATTTGCTGTGTATCTGCCTCTTAAATATTACTACTACTAATATCTAAACTCTCCTATTCTCTGTCCTCACTATCAGTAACTTAACATAGGACACCATCTCTCCCACAGAATGCTGCAAGCAATTACGTCCAAGATCCTCACGCTACTTGGTCTCCTTGGTCTGCTCTTGAGAAAACCATATAATTGGTCATCAAAAATAAAACTTTATGATTGAAAGGGGCCACTGTTGATATTTACAGCAGGACGATAAGCAAAAATTCTGGAAAACCAGGAGATAGAGTTACACTATCAGGCTACAGTTAGAGAGGTGTCTTTCTAAAGCACATCCCTCAGGGTACCATGTCTCTGCTTAAAAGGTTCCTATGGCTTCCCATGGCCTTCAGGAAGGTCAAAATTCTCAGCAAGGCTCTTCATAGTCTGGTGTGTCGTCTTGGCTCTCAGGCCCCCTCCCTCCTTTACCTTTGCACACCAGACTTTCACTTCACTTCAAATTCCCCCAAATTTTCGTGCTTTCTCTTGACCCTAGAATGTCCTTGTGCTCTTCTGTCTTCCCAGAAGGCTCTCTCTCTATTTCTGTGCTACCATATTTCTGTAAAGCCTTCAAGTATGAGGTTAGATGCCACATCCATAGAAAATTTCTCCTAACCCCTCAGACCTGGCTAGTGTGCCCCCTGGCATGCTGCCAACATGCCCCATACCCCTCTCTGTCCATGTGGAACTGTAATTGCTTAGTTTCTTGTATTATTGACCCTGAGATAGAACCATGTTACCCAATTTTGGTTGTTAAAAATATTATATCTCATCTATAATCCTCTTCCAGAGGCTTCTTTTTTGGAGCAAATAAAAAATTCTCACATCTGGAGCTGGAGTTTATTCAGGATGGAAAGTATACCTTCTCTGCTCTTAGTTGGTAGAAATTGTAACTTGGACCCTCTCCACATAGAAGTGGGGGAACTCAGCTGGACACTGCCACCAAAGGTACCCGGGGGGCCCCCCATCGGAGACATTCCAGTTGATTTTGAACAGTGGATGAGAGACAGAAGCGGAGTTCCGCTGGTGATCACTTTGAACTTGGACTTTCCTCTTCCTGAAGCCGGTGAAAACCTAGCCAAGGGAGGGAAGGAAAAGAGGCGAATCCCAGAACATTCACAAGGTGCCTCCATCAAGTAAAATTTCCCAAACACATGAAAGAAGAGGCGTTGGCCCTCCAAGACAGAAGGACAAACGCAGTACATAAGCAAGCATATCATCATTTCCTTTTATTCCTAAGCAAGTTGTGGATAAGCTTTGCAAAATGAATTTAAGCATTTTCAATGGCTCAAAAGTATAGCATTATTAACATGATTTGAGAGACAGAGATAAGAAGAGGTTGATTTCTGTACGTGAAATTGACCAATATATGTGTGAATAGTCTTCCATTTCATGTGTTTTCCTTAAGATTTCTGTCTTAAGTGGTCTTTGGACCTAACTCACGCCAGAAATACAGCACCACTGATGTCAGAGAAGAATAACTCATTCTTCTCGCCAGACAATGGCAAAGAAAGGTCTCAAAAGCACACTGAGAAAGATAGGCAAGGTGTATTGTTGGTCAGAAGTCAACAAGGACATTTTTTCTTCTTTGTATTCACTTCCCTTCCCAATAATAGCATTAAATTGCACAAGATATGCGAACAATATGGTGCCCGTGTTCCTTAAGAGAAAAGGAGCGGACTTAACAGAGTCCAGTCACACTCTGCGTGTATGAGATTGTGACAGTTACAGGAATGTGTCACGGGTCACAGTCCAACACGAGCCTCATAGCTTGAATTCTGATGCTTTGATTCAGGAGCATTTGGCTGTGTTTTTCAGAGTGGTAGAAATGAAAGTCATGTATTTCTACTCTTTTCTGAAACTTTAAGGCAAGGTGCTGGCGTGACCTGGAAGCTAGAGTATCTAATCAGTTTGATTTCCTCTCTCGGGAAGACGCTTCAGATTTTCTTAAGAACATTTGCTCTTCAGATTTACTCTACTAATTTTAACAGCTTTATAATACAGTAAATTTTAAGTGTACAATTCAGAGATCTAGTGAATGTACTGAGTTGTGCACCTGTCACCACCATCCCGTTCTAAAACTCTTCCATCCACCCGAAGCAAACTTCCTGCATAGTTGGCAGCATGCCTTATTCCCACTCCAACTCCAGATGACCATTAGTCTACTTTCTGTCACTATAAATTTACCTTTTCTTGACTATTCCATTAAATGGGATCATAGAGTATATATATGCTCTTGTTTTGTGTCTGACTTCTTCCACTTAACATAATCTTTTTGACCTTCATGCAAGCTGCAGTATGCGTCAGTACTGCTGTTCCTTCTGATTGTCCAATAATATTCCTTTGTATGAATATGTGATTTTTTTGTTTCTTCACCCGATGATGGACATTGGGATTGTTTCCATTTTTGGTGAGTATGAATTAGTGCTGCTTATGGACGTTTACATGCAAGTCTTTGTGGATATATGGTTTCATTTCTCTTGGCTAAGATAACTAGGAATGAATGCTGGGTCATATGGTATATTTATGTTTAACACGTCTAAAAAACTGTTTTACAAAGTGGCTGCACCATCAGTCAATCTAATTTTAAATTTCTTGTGTACGAGGCAAATACCCATCACTGTGCTTTGAACAAGTCTAGGTTTCCTAACCCAGGTGGATTCTAACCCTCTGCCAGCTTCTACCAGTTAATGCGCTTCCATTAGCCCATCAATTTCTATTATCATATGTATCAGTAAAGTGATATAATTTGGTAAAATTAAATGCTAGTTATCTGGAAGCATTAGGAAATTCAAATACAAATGAGCCATTTGAAGTTCCCTTCCTTGTTTAAAAAAAAATCTACTTGAAAAACGTCAGAAACATTCACGTCACTGTGCCATTGACTGTGAAGGGTTCCATCAACACGGTGAAGACAGGAAGTCTAATAAGAAGCCTGGCTGTGTGATTGGGAAAAAGCCTTCAGTAAGTCATCTCTGGAAAGAGACAGAAGGAAGTCCTCAGCTGCAGTCTTCGGAGCAGTGTGACACTTCTGTGGAAAACAATATTTTATGTGAGACTGTTGCTTGAGTAGCCCGTGAAGGATAAAGGAAAAAGGAAAACAAATGCTGTTCGTAGATAAACATGTCTTTTCTCCTTGAGTGAATTCTACATTGTCGATCTCAAAGAGTCAAGATATGACCAGGACTTTGAGCAGAGTCTTAACACCAGGACTGAATCATTCAGCTTTTCAAAAGGAGAAGTAAAATCTAAATTTCACTTTTTTAACGAAAATCCACATCTAATGAAAGAGCCACGCCTCCCCCTAGTGGATAATTCAAGAATTTGGCTTTTTACAGTCTAATTTGGGATTTACAGTCAAGTATCTTAATAGATAGAAATACAAAAGAGAAATGAGGAACATTAGTTTTTATTAACATTTGAAGCCCATCAAAGATATCCCCAATCTTTCAGGGAGACAGGGAAAGGGCACAGTCACCATGAATATATTTAAAAGCAAATGTAGGCAATAGGTGAAAGTGAAAGAAGGCAAGCTTTTGGAAGTATGGAGCGCAGCTGAATGATTGCAAACGTGTCCATGTGCAGGCACCAGTGACTGTGTTTTGCACCCCCTCCCCACCCTGTGAATGTCCCTGGTGCACGGGGCACCAACGTCCCACTTACTCCTCTCAGCAGCCCTGAGACAGGCCAGGTTTTCCAGAGTTGTAGGTAAAAAAATGAGTGTACTTCTCAGGATGTAATTTTCAAAGACAATTATAGAATCTTATAACTTTTTAAATTTTAATTTTTAATTTTACAGTTTATACTTTTGCTGTACTCTATTCATTAGAATCTCAATGCACCTGTGGGGAAGTTAAACAAAAACTATGCTAATTTTTGAGGTGCCACCATGTTCTTGGCACTGGCAAGAATTTGATATATATTATTTTAATTTCTTTTGAGGTACATACATTTTATTTAGTTATTTTTTAGATGGTACCTTGCTGTCTATTGTGTTTTTAAATTATTTTTGTATTGTATTTTTTCCATTGCCATTTAGTCCCCTTATATCCACCTGTCTCCCCACAATCAGCACCCCATTGTCAATGTCCATGAGTCCTTTTTTATTTTTGCTCAATCCTTCCACTTTTTTAGCCTCTCCCCTCCCTTAGCTGTCATCCTGCTCTCTATCTATGAGTCTGTCTCTGTTTTTCTTGTTAGTTTAGTTTGTTCATTAATTTCCACATATGAGTGAAATCATATGGTATTTGTCTTTCTTGACTGGCTTATTTCACTTAGCCTAATGTTCTCCAGGTCCATCCATGCTGTCACAAAGGGTAAAATTTCCTTTTTTATGGCCAAGTAGTCTTCCATTGTGTAAATCTCTCATAGTTGTTTTATCTACTCATCTACTGATGGGCACTTGGGCTGCTTCCATATCTTGGTGATTGTAAATAACACTGCAATGAACATAGGGGTGCTTATGTTCTTTTGAATTAGTGTTTTGGATTCTTTGAATATATTCCCAGAAGTGGGAACACTGGACCAAAAGACAGATCCATTTTTAATTTTTTGAGATAGCTCCGTACTGCTTTCCACAGTGGCTGCACCAATCTGCATTCCTACCAACAATACAAAAAAGTTCCCCTTTCTCCACATCCTCATCAGCACTTGTTGTTTGTTGATTTGTTGATGATAGCCATTCTGACAAGTATGAGATGATATCTCATTGTGGTTTTAATTTGCATTTCTGTGACGATTAATGGCATTGAGCATCTTTTCATATGTCTATTGACCATCTGTATGTCCCCTCTGGAACAGTGTCTATTCAGGTCCTTTGCCCATTTTTCAATTGGGTTGTTTGGGGTTTTTGTGGTATTAAGTTCTGTAAGTTCTTTATAAATATTGGATATTAATACCTTATCAGATGTATTGGCAAATATGTTCACCCATTCTGTGGGTTGTCTTTTTACTTCATTGATGTTTTCCTTTGCTATGCAAAAACTTTTTAGTTTGATGTAGTCCCATTTGTTTATTTTTTCTTTTGTTTCCCTTGCCTGGGGAGATATATCTGATAAAATATTGCTATGAGCAATGTCTTAGATTCTGCTGCCCATGTTTTCTTCTAGGATTTTTATGTTTTTGGATATAACATTTAAGTCTTTAATCCATTTTGAATTTATTTTTGTGTGTGGTATAAGAAGGTGGTCTAGTTTCATTCTTCTGCATGTATCTCTTCAATTTTCCCAACACCATTTATTGAATAAATTATCTTTAGTCCATTGTATGTGCTTGCTTCCTCTGTTGAACATTAATTGACTATAAAGGTGTGGGTTTATTTCTGGCCCCTCTATTCTGTTCTACTGATCTATGTGTCTGTTTTTATGCCAGTACCATGCTGTTTTGATTACTATAGCCTTACAGTATAGTTTCATATTAGGTAGCTTGATACCTCCAACTTTGTTCTTCTTTCTCAGAATCACTGTTACCATGTGGGGCTTTTTGTGTTTCCATATAAATTTTTGAAATATTTGTTCTAATTCTGTGAACTGTGTCACTGGAATCTTGATAGGAATTGTGCTGAATCTATAGATTACTTTGGGTGGTATGAACATTTTAATGATGCTAATTCTTCTTATTCATGAACACGGTATGTACTTTCACTTATTTGTATCTTCTTCAGTTTGTTTCTTCAGTGTCTTATAATTTTCTGAGTACAGGTCTTTTACATCCTTGGTAGGTTTATTCCTAGATATTTTATTCTTTTTGTAGCAATTGTGAACAGAATTTTTTCTTAATTTCCCTTTCCATTAGTTCATTATTGGCATATAAAAATGCAACTGATTTCTGGATATTAATTTTGTATCCTCCTACTTTGCTGAATTCATTTATCAGTTCTAATAGTTTCTTGGAGGAATCTTTCAGGTTCTCTCTGTACAGTATCATGTCATCTGCAAATAATGACAATTTTACTTCTTCCTTTCCAATTTGGATGCCTTTTATTTCTTATCCTTGTCTGATTGCTGTGGCTAAGACTTCCAATACTATGTCGAATAAGAGAGGTGTAAGTGGACATCCGTGTCTTGAATGCCTGTCGTTTTTGCTCATTGAGTATGATGCTGGCAGTGGGTTTATCACATATGTTCTTTATTATGTTTAGGTATGTTCCCTCTATTCACTCTTTGCTCAGAGATTCTATCATAAATTGGTGCTGGATTTTTATCAAATGCTTTTTCTGGGTCTATTGATGTGATCATGTGGTTTTTATCCTTTATTTTGTTTTTGTGGTGAGTCACACTTATTGATTTGAGAATGTCGTACCAACCTTGCATTCCCAGAATAAATCCCACTTGATCATGGTGTAGGATCTTTTTGATGCATTGCTGTGTTCAGTTTGCTAATATTTTGTTGAGGATTGTAGCACGTATGTTCATCAAGGATATTCACCTATAATTTTCTTTTTGTAGTGTCTTCATCTAGTTTTGGAGTTAGGATAATGCTGGCCTTGGAAAATGAGTTTGGGGGTCTTCCCTCTTCTTGAATTTTTTGAAATAGTTTGAAAAGGAGGGGGTGTTAGTTCTTGGAATGTTTGGTAAAATTCACCTGTGAAGCCATCTGGTTCAAGGCATTTGTTCTTTGGGAGTTTTTCTGATTATCGTTTCAATTTCACTAGGTATAATCTGTCTATTCAGGAATATATTATTTTATATAGTTCCCCAAACAATCCTAAGCTTCCTCCCTTTTCCAGATGAAGAAATTAGGTCCTTAAATCAACAGCATAGAAGTGACAGAACTGGAATTTGTGCCAGGAAGTCAACCTTCAGAGATCATGTATTTAATCTCTCACAAAAACAGAAATAAAGTCAATAAAATATAAAGTAAATGCATATTTCTCAATGTTTTCAAGGAGAAATGTGCATTCTTCCTAATTTATATATATTTGTGGTCATTTTAAAGTGATGGCTAACATCCCAATTCAGTGTTAGAACAATCACTGAAGCAACAAGCAGAAACCCTGGGCTCTAACTTGGTCTCTACCTTCACTTTCCTTTTGACCTTGGACCATTCCTCATTTAACCTTTGTAATGAAATGATTTGCCTCTTTTCCTACTGTTCCTGGTATTGAAGCCATAAGGTAGTGTATTCAAGTCAATGGGATGTAGTAGGTCATCTCTAAAGTGGATCAATGTTCTTATGCCCACTGCAAGGAAGTTATAATGGGATATAAAATAGGAGTTCAAACCTCCATTTCTAAGAGAAATACACTGGAGAAAGCATGAGGATCTTTGAATGCAACATCCCTGGGCCGTCCCTTTCCTTCACTGTGTAATAAAGCTGCCTGGGACTCAGTGTTTCCTCACAGGAGAGCTATTAGCCTTTGATGAGGCAGTTCCTGGTTGTGCAGGTTATCCCCATGGGGATATTCCCACGATCCCACATTAACATCTTTGGCCCCCACCTTTGAAATGCTAGGGCAGCCCTGCACCTCCCAAACTCACCCCTAAGGGAAGTGGTCCAGCCTCCCAGTGAAACCTGTGGCAGCGTCCTTTCAGACCCTGGAATCTTTGTCTCTCACTCTGCCCAAGTTTGTCAAATATAAAGGGATGTCACTGAAGACTGACAACACAGCATGTACACTTGAGTTAACCCATGAACAGGCGTATATGATTGCTTTGGGGGGTGACTGTGCTCAGCGAGGAAGGCAGGATTCAAAGCCAAGAAGAGCACATGAAACATGTGGCAGTGGTTCTGCGTTTTAGTCTCACTTCTGGCTTTTTGCAGATTTAGAAACTAGCATTCAAATATGAAACTATGATTCTTGGTCCTCAACATGAGATGGCAATTGGTCAGACACAGGAGAGTGCCAAGTAGGATTTATATAGTGGGTGTGGGTTGGGGTGTGAACAGGCACTGTTTGTGTGGGTAAAGAGTAAGATAGTTCACAGATACTCTGAATTGCAAAAAATAAATAAAATGCTTCTCTTATTTTTCCGAAACTCAGCTCTAATTTCAATACCTGCTCCACATAATAACAGAAATATGATCTAATCACTAACAACAGACTCCAGGGTTTTCCCAGTCATTTTTAATTTAGGCTCATTGTCCCCCACCCCTGTACTACTTCTGTTGAGGGCGGAGTCTAATAACAGCAACAACAACAATAAAAATAGCACCTAAATTTGTTGAG
Source organism: Macrotus californicus (assembly GCA_007922815.1). Lineage (NCBI taxonomy): Eukaryota > Metazoa > Chordata > Mammalia > Chiroptera > Phyllostomidae > Macrotus > Macrotus californicus. Next base: position 9,927 of record VMDR010015282.1, on the reverse strand, counting down.
CACTTACATGGTAACTCTTCTCTCCTCCTCTCCCTGCCCTTCTACCAGGATAAATTCACCTGCATTTTTAATAAATGTTATAAATGGAATTATACAGTGCATACTCTTTTTGCTTGGCTTCCTTCATTCACTTAATGCAATCATTTTGAGATTCTTACATATTGTTGTAGTTCATTCCTTTTCATTGTATGCATATACTTCTGTTTTCTACCCCTTCAACGGTTAATGGAAATTTTGGCAATTTCCAATTTTTAGCTATCACCAATACAGCCCCTATTAATATTCATGTACAGACCTGTTTGTGGACACACACTCCCACCTGACATCTTATTGGAACACAGCCACACCCATTCACTCACATACTGTCTGTGAACAGCTGCTTTGTGGAAGAATTCAGCAGGTGCAAAAGAGACATAGTGACCGGCAAAACCTAAAATATTTGCTACCTGGCTCACTAAGAAAAAGTTTGCCAATTCCCGATGTATAGTCATTACTTATTATTAAAACGTTAATTTTGTCACAAAAATCTTGAGAGCAAAGATGAAGTTATTTCAATTTTTCTGAAAAAAAAATTGGCAACTTGTAAATGATTAATACACGTTAACTCATAAAAATTGATTTATATTTAATTCTGATTCTACGAAATCTAATGCATGCATTTTTGCAATTTTTTATGTAATGATATTTTGTAAAACATACTTACAAATATAACTGCCCATTGTATCTTTCCTGTCTGATTTCAGTAATCCCGTGAATCTTGTACCGGTTGTAATATTTTGATTGATCAGAAGAGGGCGCGCTTGACTCGACACAACTGTATATACACTGGCAGCTTGCTTCGTGTAGCCTGGCAAAGGTCAAGCATGTTTGCAGGAAACTTAAAGGAATTACTGGGGAACAGGTTTTCTGTTGTCGTGTTGGGAGCAAAAGGGACTAGCAAAACACAAGATGACTGGTCTATTATATCATTTAAGTGACAGTCATGTTTCTACCTGAGAAGAAAATTGTTCCTCTACTCTTACCCTTTCTCATCTCTCAGCGCTGGTTTGCAGGGGCCCTGAATATTTCCAACGTGAGACAGCAACAATCTGGCGATGCAAAACAGAGTTTTCTTCCACCGAGATGATACAGCACATGTTGTGATGGTGGCGGCTCCCGCTCCCGCCCCCGCCCCCATCTCTTCGCATTGTTGCCTCCCTTTCTGTACCGATGCCCTTCGTTTGAGAGAGCCATTGTCCATTGTAAGAAAATATAAAAGATCATTAGAAGTTCAGATTTCTGTAGAGGCTCTCTGGGTTTTTTTGATCAACACAGAGGCTGTCTGAAAAGTGAAACATTTCCAAGGAGAATGTGCTGCCGGAGAAAAGAATGCTAGGAAAACCCACCTACCAGCAGGCCAGACAAAGGGTGCAGGTTGGGGCCTCCTCTTTGAAAGACCTGATTAATGTGAGGTCTGGTTACCTGCTTTATCACTGTTTTGTTATGAGTGAGAGGTTTCAGCATTCTTAATTTGTCTTGGGGATGGGAAAGGGGAAGGCAAACTTGCCCCGCGGGGGTCTAAGGGTGAGGCGGATCCATTTGCCCTCAGTGACAAATAACAGGCACAAAAGACGCAGGCTGTTCTACACATTCATCCTGAATGTATTTTCTAAAAAAGTAGCCCAGAGGCACTCACCGCTTAGCCACTTATCTTGAAAAATAAGGTGTAGGCTCTGGTGATTGCTAAAAATAAAAGTTATCCATTATGTTAAAGCAAAAATAGACTCAAAGAACTGAAGAAGAAAAATAATGGTTTAGGAAGTAGTGGGGAAGGTAAAGAACACTCAAGAAAATATAAAGTTAGTTAAGGATTTTGCGGTTCCTATTACTGTTATCCTCGCTGTTACTACATTATTCTAAAGCACATTTCACTTAAAGGTCTCTAGGCATAATCTTTTCACAATATGTTCAATTTTAAAATTGATTTCAAAACGCTTTTTCATATCAACTCTAAAATTGGAGTGTATATAGCATGCTCTGAAGATTGGGCGTTTTTTAGACGAGAAGCAGAATGTGAGATTTTTACAATGTTTTACCTCTGGCTCCCTGAAATCGTAAGAAAATTTCTGTCCTAAGAAAATGTTAGGAGCCACATGCCACAGTTAATGACAAATGTCCAAAACATACTGTCGGGGGATGAACGGAAAGCAGTATGAAGAGATGCTTATGCTGGGTTAGTGTCTCATGAATATTGCTTACTGAAGACTGATAGTCAACAAGGCCTGGTACTTGTATTAGCTAGCCACAGATATCTGTGAAAGGTACGATTGGGTTGTTAGTTAAGTGGAAAAGTACCCCATAATAAGTAAACAAATGAGACTTTCTATGAAAATGTATGGATTCTGACCCAGATATTTATTCCACAGATTCTAACTAGTAGTCATTATCATAGTAAAGTACTCTTGCGTTTGATCAGATTTATTTTGTCTATCTGTTTAAAAATTTTTATTTATTGATTTTCAAGAGAAGGGAAGGGAGAGAGAGAGAAACATTGATTTGTTGTTCCACTTATTTATGCATTCACTGTTTGATTCTTGTTTGTTTTTTTAAAGATTTTATTTATTTATTTTTAGAGAGAGGGAAAGGGAAGGAAAGAGAGAGGGAGATAAATAGCAAAATGTGTTGCCTCTTGCACATTCCCCACCTGGGACCTGGCCTGCAACCCAGGCATGTGCCCTGACTGGGAATCGAACCAGCAACATTTTGGTTTGCAGGCCGGCACTCAGTCCACTGAGCCACACCAGCTAGAGCCTCTGGTTGATTCTTGTATGTGCCCTAACCAAGGATCGAACTCAAAACCTTAGTCTATCGGAACAACACTCTCTAACCAACTGAGCTACCTTGCCAGGGCCTATCTTTTTATTAGCCTTTTGATCTCACATCTGATATAATTTGACCTAGTCTTTTCCTCCTTGATAGGGCCAGCCTTTGACATAATGTAAAAGAAAAGTGATTTAAAATACACATGTATATGCATACATTTGTTTATGTATATTTACATACGTACATAGAGCTTTTTGTCATAGATTAATTCTTGGTTGAACATGTTAGCTCAGTGGTTGAATAATAAATAGTTTCTGCTTTCTTTTGCATCATTTACTGCTTCTGAGAACTACAACCGTTGCATGACTATATCATTGTCACACCAGGTCGTAAGCTTATTACAAGATACACGTCTTCCTGATTTTCAAATTCTCCAAACCCAGTACAGCTCCTCACACAAAGTCTGCTTTCAAAACGATGCTTGCCAAGTTTTTTAATTATTGCACAGTTACCATCAATTATTTTTTAAAAAAAGAAGGTATAAATAAATTTTCATCCCCCCAAAGTACACAGTTCCAGTTTTCATACCACCTAATTAGCCTGTTGCCACCTCCATGGAAGGCATTGATTCAAGCAAGGGAAGTCCTGTCCACTTAAACCTGGCAACAGGAATTACTGTCTCCCGAGGAATAACATTTATAAGATCAACACAGTAAAAAGAAATAAGTGAACAAATACTTATTCTAATGAGATTTAGTGGCCATGCCTGTTGGCCTTGAGGAGTACAGTGGAGGCCCATGACACGGGAGTAAGAGAGAGATGGGTTTGCATTCTCCCTCTGCTTGACCTTGAGCAAGAAACTTGATTTCTTGGAGACTCAATTTCCTTGTGTGAAAATCAACGATAATAATGTCTCTCTAAATGTCCCAAGGCTCCTTGGAAATGCCACAGCCCTTCTTCTTTCTATACGGAAGCCAGCCATCAGCAGCGTTTGTCACCATGCCAAACTTCCAAGTCTTAAAAACTTAGAAATCGTTACCTACGGCAAAGACTGCCTCTCACAGCCTTAGCTGACTCCTTTTCTCGAAGTCCCTAGGACTGGCCCACAGAAGGCAAGCGCTCCTCAGCTTTACTTTTATTTCATTCATTGGCAAGCATTCACATGTGGCAGGGACTATATGAAGCACTTTACTAACAATAACTGATTTAATCCTATGAGCTTGAGACCATCTTGTGAAATATGACCTGGGACCATGCTCTACCTAATCATCTCTTCTTCGTTGTTAAATAATTCAGGGTGCATTCCTGAAATAAATGTTGAGCGATGGCAGGAATAGTTCACTGTGGGGAAAAGCTTTAGGTGCCCCACAGAGGATTTGATGGGGAATATTTAAGAAAACTGTTCGGAATTTTCTTTTAGGAGAAAACAAAAGACGTATCTTCCCCCTCAGCATAGCCACGAGATTGTCAGAGGACGTTTCCTGTCAGCAAGGCCAGATCCCAGAGAGGAATCCAGATGTCTCTCTGCAAAACCAAATACCATTTGCATCCCTTTCATTTTTACTGGACCTTTGAAGTATTGTAAATAGGGATCGGACCGGCCCTGGTAAATTACCTGAGGACTGAAACATTTTTGACATAAGTCTTAAGAACAGAGCAACATATTTCTTTTTCTCCTTCAGAACACTGGCTTTGTTTCATCTCAGAGCCCTGAATGACAGACAGAAGTGATGATGGACTGACTGGACAGCCAGCCTCAGTCCCCTGATGCCAAATACAGAGCAAAGGAGCCCAGGCTGCTGCTTTCCAGCATCTTCGGCTCTGATTTGCATATATGTTTACTCACTTGTTTGCACTGGAAGTGCTCTGTTAGGATATTTTGGTACTAGAATGACAGTGATTATGAACAGCAGCAGACCCCCCTGATTAGACACCAGTGTGTAGACCTGGAAAAGTTGCTTCACCTGTCTGCCTCGGTTTCCTCTGCTGTAAAATAACTATAATAGAACCGATCACGTAGGTGTGTTGTAAAGATTAAGTGAGTTAATGTTCCTACGGCACCTAACGCAGTCTGTAATGTATAGTGTGTACTCCATAAATAACAGCCGTTCATATCCCAGGTTATTTATAGAAATTGAGCTAAAGCTCTCGTTTTAGCACTGTTTCCCAAACTATGTTCTGAATCCCATCATGCCCTGAAGTTCAGTAAAAAGGAGCCTTCTTCTAAAATAAACTTGGAAAATACTGAATTTGCCTTGGAAATTCAAAATGCACTGAAACCTATGACAAACTTCCAGAGACCTGCAGTTAAAACATCTGTTTAATTTTGTTTAACCTTATGAATTTCACATACATAAGACCACTCGACCCTTTAGTTCCAAACTCACTTTTAAATTTTGTTAGTTCATCTTTCACACTCTCCATTTTCCTCAACTTCTCTTTCCGTTTCATCCCTCTTTAACATATGTGAAATAGTTTCAAAGGTGTTTAACTTGTCTGCACATAGGTATAGTTAAGGCTCTTGAGATGAAGAGATGGTCCTGGGTTAGCTGGGTGGGGGCCCTAAACCCAACAACAGCTGTCCTTATAAGAGAAAAGTAGAGGAAGATTTGAGATTATAGCGAGAGAAGACACAGACAGAGGAGGATGAGGCGATGTGAGCACAGGAGCAGAGAAGAGAGGCATGTAGCCATGAGCCAAGAAATGCTGGCAGCCGGAAGCTGGCAGAGGCAAAAATGGGTCCTCCCCTAGAACCTCCTGAAGAAGCAGGCCCTGCCGACACCCTGCTTTCAGACGTCTAGCTCCCAGAACCCTGAGAGAATAAATTTTTGTCCTTCTACACCACTAAGTTTACGATCATTTGCTATGGCAGCCCTGAAGTTCCCAGTTTCACCATTTACAAAACGGGGTTAATAAAAGCCCATCCTGGCCTGCCATTGTCACAACAGTGCCGCAAGGACCAAGTATAATGATACACGAGCAAACACTTCCACAATTTAAAGTGCTTGTGCACACATAATGTTATTCTTACCGTTGTTATGTGGAGTACATGACATTTTTTCTCCAGTGGAAACAAGGATTTCAACTTTTGTTTGCGTGGCAATGTCTCTGCTTTACCTTATTCTTTTTGTTTGTTTTCTTTTCTTTTGTTCTATGAGAACTAGACCCAGGACCCTCATCTCCTCTTGTTCAATACCCAGTATGGCAAGCGCTGAACGTCTTAGGAAAGCCTGAACCACATTCATCATTCACTTCCTGCCTGCAGAGGACACAGTCACAGAACTGATCCGAAGAACAGTTTTACTTCCAGAACAAATCAAAGCTTAGATCAGTATAACACTTATTTGAACTGAAATAAACCCACTAAGATAATGAAGAAAATATTATAATGAGTTAAGGATAATTTATCTACATTGCAAAGAAATGGCTCCAGCTGTGAAGTTACTTGCTCCAGAGATAGTTAGCATTCTATTTCAATTTTAATCAAAGGTGTGCTGGACACATTTTAATGACATCTGCCTCTTTGGGTTTTCAAAATAAACATGTTCGCTTCCCTCGAACTTTTTCCTGAGAACCACAAGAGCTCAAACGACCAGAGGTATGGCTTTTAAAACGAACCAGCTGCAATCAGAGACGCTGCCTTCCATGCAGGGCGGCACCTGAGAGCCCCCCTTTGTTCAAGACTCGCTTCCTTACCTGCCTCAAGAAAAGAAGCTCAGAGATGGCACATCTGTCAAGAAGCGCATTGAAAGAGCCAACTTTGATACTCTCACTTTCCTTTTGAAACTGTGCCTTTTTCCTATTCATTCAACAATTGACTTTACCTACTCCCAGCGGTGATCAAATTGCCCTTTCCTTTTAAAGTAAGAATCTTCATTCGATAGAATCTGGACCTGACTGAGCATTTAGCTCAGAATGGCAAGCAATGTGAGTTTCCAGAGGGTCTTTTCCTGGGACATTTAAATTTATTGCTAGAAGCTGATTCTTCTTTCAAATCATCCTACGTGCTATTGAAAATTCAATACATTTATGGGGAACTTTTATGAAACGAAGGAGGATTTCCATTTCAACTCTTCGTTTTATTCCCACACTCTTCACAATTTCCACTACCTTCTAAAAGTGTTGACTGTAGGATTTTTCCCTACATTTTTTAAGTGGGTATTCTGGGAGAATAGTGTTGTTTTTTCAACATCATTGTGCCTTGATCAGTACATATCTCAATATAGTCCACGTGTCCCCACTTCTTTACAGAGGTAACTATGCTGATTGTGCGCCCCACTGACATGTAAATCGTAACAGGAGACGGGTGTAGGGAAGATTACCATCGGCATGAGATATTAGTCTAACAAATCCCCACCATTTGCCCATGGAGAACCAGCATTTTATGTCTTATACTATATCGTTCTTGCAAATTATTCAACCCCAAATATGTGTCAGGCATGTTTCTAGGAAATTAGAATATATCAGTAAATTAAAGTAACCAAAATCCCTGCTTTCAAAGAGCTTGCATTCCAGTGAGCAATAGTATTTAACTCTTACTATTAATCAAGTTCTATTTTTAGTATTTTTATATATATGTATGTATATGTATATGTATATGTATATGTATATGTATATGTATATGTATATGAGGGGAGAACCAAAAAAACTGGAATTATCTTCTGGAGGGCAGGCCCCTTGTGGTACAGGTTTGCCCCGTTCGGTGAGTGTTCTAGGAACCCCTCTGTATCAGTGTGCCACTGTTGTGAGGGGCTGCGTTCAGCTTCAGTGGATTTTTTTTTAAGACTCTTTCAACACATTTGCCCATTTCACGATGGGAGATTTACGAGCGCACCTGCCCACACTGTGCTGACTGTTCAGCAGTTTTTGACCCCAAAACAGCATGATCCTGTGCCCTAATCTCCTCATTCACCCAATCTCACCCCAAGTGGCTTTTTTTTTTGTTTCTCCAGATGAAAAAAGTCCTCAAACAGAAACATTGTGTTGGTGTGGAAGAGATGAAACAAAAAAAAAAAATGGCAGAAGCACTAAAAGACACCAAAAACTGTTTTGAGCAGTGGGAAAAAAATGGCTTGATAGGTGTATCGCATCAAGTGGAAAGTACTTTAAAGTTGACTGAAGTTTAAACAAGTAAGAATAAATGCACAATTTTTTATAAATAAATTCCATTTTGGGGGGCTCTTTTCTCATATTAACTCATTTAATCCTCACAACCTTAGGAGATTGTTATAATTAGCATCCCTATTTAAGAGAAAGGAAAATTGGGGCCAAAATAGTTAAGTCTTGACTTGCCCAGAGTCGTAAAAATAAAGTCCATCTTGGCTTTAACCTTCAAAACAAAATTAAAAAGCAAACATTTACAAATGAGTATGATGGAAGCTCAATCCATAAATAACCCAGTGCTCAATAAAACCTGATGAATGAATCCATCTTTGTGAACTAGTGGAGGATGACTGAGTCCATTTGGGCTCCTGTGGCAAAATACCACCAGACCCGATTATTTCCCGTGTGCCTCGTCTCCCAATACCGCCACCTAGTACCGTCACGTTAGGTTCCCACATGTGACTTTGGGTGGACACAAACAGACCATAGCAAAGGACTTTCGTAATGCAGCTTCAGTGTATAAGCGGAACAACTACCATTGTTAATATGACAATGATCATCTCTCGATTTAAAATTACAAAATCAATATACAAATTAATACTTCAGTCCTATAAGAAAAGTGCAATTGATGGTAGCTTGATTATGAAACTGCTGCTTTTAGTAATAAAAGTCATTTTAGCACTTATCACAGCTGATAACCTTATATACATTTTATTACTGTGTGACTAATGTTTCCCTATGGCCACTTTCCTGCATTTAGATGTGCCCTCTACAATAGCAAAGACTTAATACAAGTGTATAATGCCTCATCTATTAGAAATGTATTATTTTAGCATTTATCTCTAGGTTGCTTTGTGAGCATAATGAAGATATTGATTTTAATATGTACTAACCATATATTTGTAGATTAATTTGCAATGATGATTAGGTCCAACAAGAAACTCTTATTAGACAAAATGCCAAGACAATTTAATGAGAAAAGAATAGTCTTTTCAACGAGTGGTTCTGAGACAATTGGCCATGCTCACACAGAAGGATGAATCTGAACCCTCACCTCACACCATACACAAAAAGTTACTTGAAATGTATAACAGATCTAAGAGCTAAAACTATTAAACTCTTAGTATAAAACATAGAAACAAATTTTAATGATTTTGGATTATGTAATTTCTTTTACTACATCAAACACATGGAGGGAAAAAGTTTAACAAATGGGACTCCATCAACATTCAGAACTTTTGCATTTTAAAACATACCATCAAGAAAGTAAGAAGAAAAGCCACAGTCTAGAAAAAAGTGTTTGAAATAATATATTCAATAAGGACTTGTCTCTAGAATATATAAAGAACTCTTACAACTCAGTAATGAAGAAGTCAAACAAACCAATTAGAAATTGGCCAAAATATCTGACTAGCTATTTCAACAGAAAAGACACAGGAGCGGCGGATGCACGCATGAAGAGACACTCAACGTCGGCAGCCATTTGGGAGATGCACGTGAAAATCAGGAGAACTCCTTCACACCTACTGAGATGGCAGCAATCCAAAAGGCCAACACCACCACGTGCTGGCATGGATCAGGGGACATTGACAGGAATCCTCATAATGGGAATAAGAAGTGGCACAGCCACTTACAGAATACACCCTTCAATCTCTCTCAGCCCAATGAATTGGCATTCTCTACTTTTTGTCTCAGAATCAGCAAATAAAAGACAAATATTTTACCTTCCCTTGTTCCATGGCCCATGAAAAGCAGCATTAATCAGTCACTTAGCTCTTCCCCCATCAAACCTAGCCACACCTTCATCATTTTTTCATCAGAGAATGCCATGCAAATATTCCTATTTGTCACCTCATGTTACTTTGACTCCTTTTAGACCTCCCCTCATCAATCCCCTTCTTTTATGACAATATTACCATATCTTATGTTACAGAGGTTATATATTAACCTTACCTTGGAGCTTTAAAAGTTTGTTTTATTGAGGGTGGGGAGGGATTTCTCACCTATACCCTGAAATTGGAC
>VMDR010015281.1:0-22513 GCA_007922815.1 Macrotus californicus | reverse complement strand
GACTCGTAAAGCTAGAAAAAGCCTTGGTGATTGTAGAGTCTGAATACCTCATTTTACACATGAGAAAACTGGAAACTGATTTCCCTGTTTCCACAAAGGGAACTAAGAAAGTGTTTTCTAGTTTCTTCTACCACAGATAACTCTATTCCATACACCAAAGCCAGTATCTTTCACTTCTAAATGTCCCATTTCCTGTATTACTCCCACGCAAATGTTGAGCTCCAGGCAGGCCTAAAAAGTACAATTCCCTGGCATGGTTTCTCTCTTCCATTCTTTTAAACATGCTCTCCCTTGTATTTGAATTCTCCCTCTTTACTTGCATAGTCCTACTTTAAGACTCAACTAAAAGGTTGCCTCCTCCAGGAAGATCTCCCTGAATTGAAAGACTGAAACAAGTGCTTTGTTTTATTTTGATTATGTTCCCAATACATTCTTATTTCTACCATAGTGTGTATATTATTGAATTGCAATTGTGGGCTTACCTCTCTGCTTGACTGTTCTCCAGGGCCCAGCGGAGTGCTGGCTCCTAGTTAGAGCACAAAGAATATTCACTGAATAAATGAACAAAATCATGAAAAGAAGCCAAACACTCTTACATGCTGAAACTAAAGTAAAAATAGAAAAGACATTCATTCTACTGGGTAAGAAATGAGAAAAAAAAAGGTTTCAACTGTTAATGTCTTCAATTAGTGTTGAAAATTAACTTATTGTTAAACTTTATTTCGCTTAACTACACACAGAAGTGCTTGCATGCACCCATACATATATACATGAGAGGGCTTGAAAGGGAAGAAACAAGTTCAATTAAAATTCTACCTACCTGAGTGACTAATTCTCAAACACTACAGAATAACTCTTCAAAATACAATAGAAGAGCTCCTCAAATGACCACGTACATACCTTTCTGAGGATGCTGCCACTAAGCTGACCAGGCATCATAATGACTGACAAAGCATGTACAGTGAAGATCAGCTGGCTCTCTGGGCTGCCTTTGCTGACCAAGGTTCACTTTAGGCAATTCCTACGTCCTGGCCTTGCCTGGGTCTTTGAAAAGCACTTGCTACTCTTTGACAGCAATCAAACCCAAACCTCCATCAATTTCTTTGAGAAAAAAGCAAATGATCCAGCTGACAAAATGATGTATATTATGAATAATAAATTTCTCAAGGGCTTCAGTTCACATTATTTACTAGAAAGCCATAATTTGTAATGTTTACTTAAACACTGGCTCTCAACAAAACACTTTCGAAGCACTTAGCATCTTGTCCCTGAGCATTTTGCATCTCAAATCTGGAATGCTTAATTTTGTTTGCATGGAAAGAATTTTAGCATGCTGCTACTCCATCCACCACCAAGACCACCAATATTAGTCCTATCTGCTGTCATAACTGGACAGTGATATCTTGAAAAACACATCACATGTCTTGGAAGCAGCAACATCACTGCTATTGGAGCAGAGCAATGCCTGCCAGAACCTACTGCCTCGTGAAAGATGAGTCCTCACTGTGACTCCAGGAGAAAACACGACACGTTTTATATACAAGCAAGGAAGTCCCGGCTGGAATACTTTCTTTAACCTCTAGAGTCTTATTTTTTTCATCATCTGATACACTTTACTGGTTGCTTTCGCATTTAAAATGAATTAAGTGCTATTAAACCCCATTTTTAGGTAGTTTCATCAGCACAGCCTAAGGGAGTATAAAGCAAGGAGGTTTCTTCTGGCAGAAATCCAGATACTAATGGTGTTAAAATGCCTTCTTATTGCATTTAAGTCAGTAGTTAGGTCAAGTAGACAAACATATTTTAGAATATGTTTAAATAAGCACTCCATTTAGTGTTTCTTTTCAACTCACACATTTTCTCTTCCTTACTCTCTTTCCTGGCTAATATAGAAGGTGACATAGTCACAGGCACAGACGCGTTTGTGTCTGGACAAACTGAATTTCTCAGTTAAACTCAGAAGATCGGAGTCTAATGGCAATGATGATGAATATGATGAGGATGTCAGGGGAGATGATAGAACATTCTAGAGGACAAAAAGGATGACAAAGGCATGAAATCATCACTGTAGGCAGGCAGAGTAGACATGTGTCCCTGGACACTGGGCTGCATCTTGTTTGCAGAAGTAAGAAAACTGGCCACCAGTTGTGAACATAAATTTAGGTTTTGTTTGGTCTGTGAAGAAAATGAGCCTCAAATCTCATTTACAGCTACCATGGTTTTGGCAGAGAATGATATCACTAAAGCAACTTAACAAGGGCAGTGGCATTTTAATTGTAAGCATCTAACTATAAACGAAATTGGGATATATATATTTTGCAGAGAGTGGAGGGACTTTAAAAAAGGCAGGAAATGAAGGCCATAAGGAGAGATTTTTGTTGCTAAAATGATGTGGGCAAAGTGGTGTTTCTAGACAAAAGTGAGAGATTAGGCAATCCTCAGATATGATTTAGGTGGCAAGTTGATGGAATAAAAACAAACTCTTAAAGCAAATTATTAACCCCAGAAAAAATCATAATCATGTAGTGGAAAATAAAATAAAAAATAATGAAAATGAAAATTGGATGTGGTTTTTGTAAAATGATGAGTTCTATATGATGAAAGATAATTTTAAATACTCCTTGTATATGTTCGTATATACCTAGTACTGTGCTGGGTACAGAGTAGGTATTCAATAAATGATATTCAGTAAAGATGATGTATGGATGGATGGATGGATGGGTGCATAGATGGATAGGAAGAACTCTGCCAGTGCAATCAATAGTCAGGACAAAATCAGAGATGAACCCTAGGATTTAGAAAACTGAAGAAGGAAGTATCCTAAGGTAGAAAGTTCTTAGTGCCATGCTGTGTCTCACACAAATGCTTGAATTAAGTTGACACATTCTTCATGATCAAGAGGACATTGTCATATCGATGTTGCCCATTGACAGGTCTTGGTCAGCATTGGCCAGGATGTCTTTTAAATATCCACTAATAATTCAGCCTTTTCCAAATATAGGATGTAGTCAAAAAGTAGTTGCATCATTTAGAGATAGACATGTTCATGTAAACTGTGTTAGATTACACAATTATTTGAGGTGCCAGTTTAGAAAGGGTATTTGAATTTCTCCTCTCTCCTTTCTGAAACTATGCAACAGAACCAGGTGAACATACTGACAATATTTGATCTTAGATTAAATTTCATACCATGTTTTTTCAGTTTGTTATGTATTCTCTTTTATATTTATCAGATCTTTCCTTAAACTTTTCAGTTCTATTAATCTTCTGGACTTACTATCTCAAGTGCTACTTTCCCTCTACCTCTTCACTCCTGCTTCTTTCTATCTCATGGGTATGGAATTTCCCTTTTTGCTCACTTCATGTAAGGCTGCATTTTCTGTAACCATAATGAATGGTGGCCATGTTTGAGGTTTCCTCCTGTTTAACATGTTACCTCAGGGTAGAGACTCACATTTTGGTACTTACAGCTTCTTGCCTTGGCTTGAAGAATAGTAAATAATATGTATGTATTTACTTGACCATAAGATAAGCATTCAATATTTTTTCTTCCACATCTTTTCTGCAGGTGGTATTTTTTTGGATCCAAGATATTTCCATAAAATTATAAAACTCAGCATCCACTATGCAGAATGAGATTTAAAGATTATTTACACTAGATTATCATTGGCTTAGAAAGTTGGTACATAAGTGATTTCAACTGCATGTCAGGCAGTTGTTGTAAAATTCCATAGGATCTTTGTAACTGTAAGGATAAGCGAAGAAAATAATCTTATGTATCCTAAGATAGTCTATTCATGAAATGAAGGTAGCTTTTCAAAACTATACAGTTAATACTTGATCTTTTAAGAACAGGGGAAAGAGGCAGTTCCAGTTTGGAGTTCTATTCTAGAAAGCTAGGTCAACACACCTGACTTTCACATTGACTCAACAGGCTTAGGTGTTTTTGAGATACTTTTAGTGGGGTACGTTGGCATTCGGCACTTTAATTCTCCTGGAGAAGAAGAAACTTCAACGTACACAGAATTCATTCCCCCCCACTAATGTAATATTCAATTGGACTAAATTATCCTGTAGCAGCATTTGATAGTGCAGCTACTGGATCTGGCTTCATTTACTTTAAGGTTACTAAAGTCACAGTTTAAATTGCTTAAGAGTTGGCAGCATCAAAGTTCCTTCTTTTTTCCTTTATTAACTTCTTTACTTGTAAAGAGTTGAAAACCGGCACAGGAAGTGGGAGGTCAGCATGGAAGAAATACCACAGGTCATCACCTCTACTTTGGAAAGGTCAATGAGATGAGTATGTAAAAAGAAATAGAAAAAGAGATGCTCAAGACTTTTCTTGTTTTAAGCTGTTAATCCTCAAAGGCAAAGCTCAATCATATTAAAAAATATGAAAATGGTAAGAACAGTAAAATGAAAATATTCATTGAGATAATTAGTTTACTAAATGGAATAGAGAGTCAGGCATGGCATTAGTGCTTGGACTTGAGAGAAATACTACCACACACCTTCTCATTTTCATTCTAATTGAATTGAGGTGAATGTTCTAAAGGACATAAAGAGAATTATTCTCCTCTCTGTAGGACTTTGACTTTGTGGAGCCAGATGTAAAATGATGTTTACCTTCAGAAGATACAAGAACCATGAAACTCAGTTAAATGAGAAAATCCAGGAATAATAAGGAAGCTAAAGATGAAGGCAGCGAATGTCACAGAGGAAGGGCTTCAGGGGATTCTGAGAGCTGAGGAGGTAGGCTTCACTAAGAATTTCCTCAGATAATAAAAGTCAGAGCTGAAAGCAGGTTAGAAATACAGGCAGGCAAGGTAAGGAAGTCGTGTTAGTATTGGAAGCCAGAATAGGAAGCACATCCAGAAGGCAGTTCTGAGGGGGCAGGGCAGTTTTCTCCCTCCACCCAGAACCAGATTTAGAATTCAGCAAAGTGATTTTTGTAATTCCTGTTAGAGTCAGAATGAAGAGTTCAGTATGAACAGCAGGCAAAGCAAAAAAGTAAAATAAGCAGGTGAGTGTTTGTGAAAAGAGACAAAAGGTGCACTGATGTGAGGGGAGAGAGGTTGACGAGTACTGCTGGACACAGATCTGGCTACAAATCGATGCAGCTCCGTTTTCTATCTTCTCTCTGCTGTGCAATCATGGGGATGCCAATATTTCATGTGGAAGTTTGTGATATTTGAAAATTTGCAACCAATCCCATTGTCACCAATTATAAACCATATCCATAATTCAACCACTCAACATAGCCCAGCCACTCATAAAGGAAGTAGTCCCTTCTCCTGGGAAAAATGATAAGCAATAATGGATCCTGATGCATTTAGACATAGGGAAACAGAGAAGATTTTGTTCATAAGCCTCAGGCCAAAGACCTATTGGTGAAGTTTTCTAGGGCTTCTATTTCACGCACAAAACCCTGAGGATGATAACTTTTAAGGCATCAGCAGAAAGACCCCTTACTGAGCCGTACTGCATCTGTCGATTTTAGGACAATAAAGGGTTGGACTCCATTTCCTGGGATTTAAAAGTTGGGTTTCATGGAGTGCAGCTATTTCAGACCTGCAGCTGGCAGGCTTTGGGATTGGTACAGTAAAATAACACTGAGCTTCGGAACTGGGAGTTACTAGGGATGGAAGGTACCATCTACTCTTCAATAAGCAGCGTAAAGAAGATTTTAGTAATACCGAGCTTCAATTGTTTAGTGACAAAAGTACTCCTTCGATGTACTTTTGACAGGGATTAAACTCATGAGGGTACAGTTCATGGAACATAATGCTATCTTCTGAGTTTGGAAAGCTAGAATTACATGCACAGTCACAGTCTATTATTAGGAAAGCCTGAATGACAGGCGATGTCCAAAGATAGGCAGCAATGCTATCAAATACGAAGCAACAATCAAGAAGCCCCTCTTAATTTGTGTAACCGTGTGTATTTTTGTATTTATTTTATTAAATTTACTTATGACTATATATGGCCTTTGAGTCATGGGGATTAGAGAAGATTTCAAGGAAAAAATAATGATTGCTTTGCTTTGGCTTAACTACTCTTAAATAGAAAACTTCTGAAATTTAATCTACTAGTTAAATAGAAAGACATTTATTTAAGGAAAAATACTGCTCTCAAAATTTTGAAGTGCCCCAGGGCTCATTCTTTGGATCCTTTATCTCCTTCCATAGGTATAATCTCATCTACTCCCATGGCCTCAAATTCATCTATATGATAATGACTCCCAAACTGTATCTCCAGCCTTGACCTCTTCCCGCATCTCCAGGAGAATATCTCTAAGGGATTTCTAATATGCATCTCAAATTTACTATGTTCAAAACAGAATCCTTCAATGCCTTTCCATTCCTCACCTTCAGTCTCTTGTTTTCTCAGTTTGTCTCATTTGCTCTAGTAATTATTCCAACAACTAACCAACCCTATTTCTTTTTTTAAAAAAAAAGGCATCCTTGATTTTCTCTCTCCTTCTCTTTTGACATAAAATGCACAAGCAGGACCTGCTGACTGCTACCAAATCATCTCCAAGGTCTGCCCAGGTCCCTTCACCTGTTTATGCCAACCTTACATGCTGATCCACCGCCATCTGTCCCCTGGGTGCTACAGAACCTCCTGACCCACCTTCTTGCTTCCACTTGGTTTATCTCTCACACAGTTGCCCAAATAGTCTGTAAATGTTGTAAACAGGATCATGTCTTCCCTGCTTAAAGTCTTAAAAATGTCTTCATGCATTTAGAATAAAATGTAAATTTGTGACTCTGGCCAGAACACCCACATAACCTGGTCCCAGTCTACCTCTAACCTTATCTAGTCACCTTCTCTCCTAGACCAACACACTCAAGCCACAGAGCATCCTTTCCATTTCTGGGACATATCAGTATTGTTTTGACCTTAACCTTCATTGTTTTTGAAGATTTATCTGCCAGGAATGCTTCCCTCCACCTCATTTTTATGTGTCCAGTTTCTTCTTATAATTTAGGACTTATTCCTTTTAATTCTTTGCACTTACCAATAAATCATAATTCTAGTTGAACAGGGTCATTGCCTTTATTATCCACTATTGTGTGCCCAGTGCCTAGAAAAGTGCCTGTCATATGGTTAGTTCTCAAAAGATATTTGCAGAATAAATAAGTGCCCTTCAAAATTCTCATGCTGGTTCTATAACTATAGGTGTCACTGTGTTCAAGGCAATTAACTTCTGTGAGAGTCACCTTCTGATTTGTAAATTGTTAAATTGGGACTATAACCTGATTATTTAGGTACATTTAAGATTTAATATAATAAAACTCTGAAGTTTATAATAAAAATCTGAAGTTTATAATAATGCTATAATCTGTCTCTGATACAAATAACCAGATTGGCTTGGAGATGAAAATAAACCAAAAATATGAATTTGCTAATTTCTTTTCTATTTTGTACTTGCACAATTAGATGATTCTGCTACTAGGCTACAGGGATTACTTTGGTAGTGGTTTTATGGTCTAAAATCACAAATTTTAAAAAAGTTTCTGTTTAATTCAGATATAAAAATTGGTTGGCTGTTTAAACAGCAATTGAACTTTATATTAAAACAGCTATGCATAGTTGTTAAAAAGTGTTAAAATAATATTATATTTGAATAACATCTGGGCAAGACTTTGCTTAAATTCTACCTCTGTTCCTCAGTAGTGGCATGATTTGGGGGGAATTTTTAACCTCTTGAACTTCAGTTTTCTCTTATTAAATATGATAGGGTAATACTTAAGTCATAGGAATGTTATGAAGATGAGGTTCCTAAGCAGTTCTTCACATACAAAAAAAGAAGCACGATTATAATCAATTATCTTCCCACTTATCTTCCTTCTTGTTCATTGGGTACACTTCTATTCAAATATCAAGGCATTCCTGCCCCCAATTGTGATCAATGATTTATTCCAACAGTGGTTCTGTAGCCAGGCTGCAGAACTATCACAATGACAAGAGTTATGAATTAAACCTTTCTGGCACTTTGCTAAAGCTTCTCAGAAATCTCTTGGTACCCAAAGCATCCCCTTGATGCCCCTACACAATCATGACATATGTCTTAGCAAGAAAATTTTAAACTACCTGAAAAGCTGAAGGAGGAAAGGACTTCTATGTTTATATTTAGTTTTCACCGGGACAAGAAAATAGATCAAAAGTACACATAACCAGTGAACTCCTTATCTGTAAGAAGTTCTATTGTCTTTTGCCCAATGAGGAAGAGAGTTTTCTTAAAATTGATTGCTTCTCTTGTCTTATAATTTCTGTTCTTAAGGCACTCAACTCTCTCCAATCTAATCTATATATTACATTTGCATAAATTTGTTCCCATACCAATCCCTTAGTCCTAGGATTCATTTACTGGCTCTTTAGATTCTCATTTAAAGTGACTTTAATGTTTAATTTTTTCAGTTCTATCAGAGAATTACCTTTTAAGGAGAAACAATATTGACTCAAACCGGATAATAGAAATAAAGTAGACAAAATAAGTGAATTCTCATATCCCATCCCCACAAATATCCCATGAGGTTATGTGGCATAACTAGTTAATGACAAATTAGTGGCTAGAATCAAGTTCTACCAATTCTTACTTAATGTTTTTAATCATGACACCATGGGCTGATTTCCACTTGTGAAATATAACATATGATTCTTGCCTGTAAAAGTGGAAGTGACCATAGTGTGTTTATAGTCTTTTCTCAGTGTTGACTGAGGACTGCAGTACATGGTCCCTCTGCTAATGTGCACACCAAGTAAAAAAAGAGAAAATCAGAATAACCTACCATGATCTAAGAGATATAATCCTCACTCAAACAAGGGCATTTATTTATTTTATTATGAAACATTAATATCAACAACAATATTCCTAGTGCATTCAATTAAACAGACAATTATTTATGGAGCAAAATATGATTAGCACAGTGCCTAGTAGGGCCTAGTCTTAATAATTGCCTAATAAATGCTAGTCATCATTGCTGTTACTTCTCTGTATTCCATATAATATGTAATAGCACTTTATAAGAGATTTTTCTCATTCAACCCTCTGAGCAATACATAGGATTATTGTTATTATTAGTATCATTCCTATTTTACAATTGAGAAAACTGGGCAAGACATAAATACCATCTGTCACTCTGAGCCAGTAAAAGTTTGATGAGAGGTCAGATATCACCTATTTGCATCTTGCACCCAGTTTAACCCTTTCGGTACGGGTGCCAGATATATCTGGCGCCCATCTGATGACCTGTGTGGACGAGCGCCGGATATATCTGGCATCCATCTGTATATAATTTTTATAAATTTTACTTATATAATCGATAGAATTTTATATAACTATCTCTTAATATTAAAGTTACAAACAACACTTGGAAAAATGCATTGTTTTATTAAGTATAGATCTTATATAAGGTTAGGAAAGTCTTCACACAAAGGAGGACTGACCATGTACTATGTGCGCGTTTTCGGTGCGGCACCTCGTACAGCGGGAGTGTCGTGGCAGAAAGAGCGCTCGTACCGAAAGGGTTAATGCTACCTTCTATAACTTTTAGGCAGAAGGTCACGCAGTCCTCAGATGAACCATTTCAGATTCAGGGATCCAATATATAACAGAACAGCCTGTTTTATGTTTTATTCACTATGATCTTCAGAGGTCTTCACATACTGAGCCCAATTCTGTTTCTCAATAAATTCTCTCCATCAGTCTTATGTTAAACTCTCTCTAGAGCTTCAAAAATAATTTTAATCTCTCTCTTACATGGGTGAAATGATGGGAAACTGCCATCACACATCTCCATCTCTTCTTCAGGCTAAGCATCCTCTTACTCCAACAATGTCATGTCTGATATGTCTTGCACTTTACTATCTGCGTTGCTTTTCTTTCTGCGCACTCCCATTTATCAATGTCCATTTTTGAAAGTGGCAGTCGTGACTTTATAAAGTACTTGAATCATGGGCTAGCTAGTGTGGAACATAGTGGGACTATTACTCTCCTCAATCTTTAGCCTATAAAAATCCTATGCAACTTTCAAGTTTCAGCCCAAATGTTACCACTTTAATACAAACATCATCTTCACTCAGCTTGGGAGTAGTTATTTAATATTCATTCATATAGCAAATATGTCATCTACCATATACATAAAGTAGGTCTAGTTATTGGACATATTGTAAAGAATAAAATAAGCTAATCTTATTTCTTCTTTGATCATAGAGAAGCCAGACATTAAACAAATATATACACATTTATGCATAATTACAAATTCTATGAAGTAAAAGAGCAGAGTATTAGAATAGTAAATAGTAGAGATACTTGGATGGTGGCATTTTAT
Source organism: Macrotus californicus (assembly GCA_007922815.1). NCBI lineage: Eukaryota > Metazoa > Chordata > Mammalia > Chiroptera > Phyllostomidae > Macrotus > Macrotus californicus. The sequence goes on along the minus strand of VMDR010015281.1, from coordinate 12,176 downwards.
GTAAACTCTGGAAAATATCTAGCACATATCCAAAGCATGCTCATGAGTGTTTGCATGTGTTTTTGTGGGGCTTGGGTATGTGGCAGGCAGTCGATGGTTTAGCTGGGTAGAAAGAGTATTCTGTGAGAAGGAACATCATGTCCAAAATCTCTGAGGCCAGAAAGTATGTGATGTTTCTGAAGAAAGAAGTGGAATTCAACATCCTTAGTGTGGTAAGGAAGAGAGAGAATGACAGGTGAAGAGGCAATTGAAAGGATACCTACTCATGACATGACACATTTTGCCTTGCATACATATTTTATCTCTTCTATAGAAATGTATTCTTATCCTGGTTAATGATCATACTTCATCTTTGGAGCCCTCACAAAATTTAGTAAGGTTCATCATATACCTGGAGCCAATACAGATGTGTTGACTTCAAATGAATAGACATCTCTAAATATTCTTCATGTCTATATCCTACCTACATTTTTGCTAAGCAATTTGTGGTTAGCTAACATACTGATAGAAATATTGAACAGAAGTAACCAAGTATAAAATTCCACATCTCCACCAAATGACATTTCTCCTATTGACAAAGATTTACTAATGAACAATTTCTGAATATGGTTGTTCAACCACTTTCACTCAAACCCAAATTTCTCTATCTTCTTTTTAAACAAATAACAATACCTTTTAAAATACAATACCAAAGGCATAATCCATTAAAGAAATAATGGACAAACTGGACTTCATTAAAATTAAAAATTTCTGCTCTGAAAAAAACAACATCAAGAGAATAAGAAAACAAGTCACAGACTGGGGGAATGATATAGTGGCTTCCTGGCTTACAGTAAACACCAATCAATTGTGATCATTAATTTACATCCTCAATGAATGACTCTTTAACTTAAAAATCCACTTTCGGTCATGTGTAGTTCATCAACTAATAAATCACTTGACACCTATCTTTGCAATGTCATTATAGTACAGTTGTCCCCCCTTATCCACTGCAGATACATTGCAAGACTCCCAGTGGATGTCTGAAACCTTGAATAGGACCAAACTTTCTCTATATAATGTTTTTTCTTATACATATGTGACTATGATAAAGGTTAATTTATAAATTAGGCACAGTAAGGGATTAACAATAATAACATAATAAAATAGAACAATTATATATTCAATAAAATATATTATAAAAGTTATGTGAATGTGGTCTCTTTCTACATATGATAACTGATCTGATAACCGAGATAGCTACTAAATGACGAATGGGCAGGGAGCATACAGAGTGGGGATATGCTGGACCAAGGGATGATTCACATCCTGGGTAGGACGGAGCAGGAAGGAGTGAGATTTCATCACACTACTTAAAACAGTGAACAGTTTAAAACTTATGGATTGCTTATTTCTGAAATTTTTGATTTAATATTTTTAGCTTGCAGGTGACTGTTGGTAACCAAAATCATGGACAGTGAACCACAGGGAAGAGAAATCTACTGTACATACAAGGAGAAGCAAAGCATGTAAGTTGAATAAGAAAGAACAACAGTCTTAACATAAAGGGATTGGTTCCAGTCCACATTGATACATTCTGTGAGATCTTGAGAAAGATTATTATCTTAAATCAGATCAAGTATCTGTTGATTACTTCTTTCAAAAGTCAGTTCATTGAGGAACTCTTATAGCTCTTCTCTCCTCCTACTTTCTAGCTGTCTCATGACAAACTTTCTACTTCTGTTTCCAACTTTCTCTTTCTCTCTACAGGATCCATTTCAAATTTCAAACCACTCATGGACCACATCACAATTGGTTTGGAAAAGCTTTCTGTATCAGGCCATTGTATAGTTCACCGACTGTTTAGATCAGCTGGCCTTGGGGTTAGCAGTCAGTGTAGTCTCTGCAGCCGAAATGAGGAGAGGGGTCAGTTGATACAGATTAGAATTTAGAGGGTTTTCTGTTCTGCGGGATAGTTTAGGCAAACATTTTCTTTACAAGTCAACAGGTGTAGATGACCCTGTGACTGCTATGTTTAAAACAAAGTTTAATATATAAAGGCAATCCTCAATGTTGTTGAGAGATTCTGTATCTTTCAGTCAAACAATCTATAACATGACCAATTTCATCATAGGATGATATAAACAAGAGTAGATTGCTTCAGCAACTCATCAACATAATGAGGCAGCAATGAATGAAACAACAATGAATGAAATAAGGAATGAAACAATATTATTCATGGGCCTGCTAAACTATGTGCTTGGGACTGCATTTGATACCCCCCCCCCCAAAATTAAGATAAATAAAACACATCTTTTTACCATTGAAGAGTTCATATTCTAGTGTGTTAAATAGAAATTTCACACACAATGAGAAAAAACTTAGTGTGAAATGGCTATGATAAAGGTATATGCTCTCTGCTAGGGCAAAACAAAGGAGGGGGACTTAGATTGCTTTAGGTGTTAAAAGTTTACTTCATAGGATATGGCCCCTGAGCTGAATCTTAAAGTATAAGCAAGAATCAGAAAAAAAAATGTTGGTAAGTCATTCTGTAGTGCAGAGACGTGCATGAACAAAGACAAAGATGCGTGGCAGACACTGGAGAATGTGTGAGTCTCCCTTCACACACACTCAGCACTACTGGGCATCAACAGAATACCAGTAGATGATTGGTCACATATGAAAAGCCAGTGTGAAGAGAGGGAAAAGAAAATTAGGGAGTTAAATGGGTAGTTAAAGACATAGGGGAGAGGGAAAAAGAGAAAGAGAGAGAGAAAGAGAGAGGGAGAGAGAGAGAGAGAGAGAGAGAGAGAGAGATGGATGGATCTAGGTCCTAGATAAATGAACAAAAATGAGATTAAGATAATTTCTGGGAGGGCTGCCAGGACCTTTCTCCCAGGAGACAAGAGGTAAATAAAGGACCACAGGTAGGTAAACATTTAGATTAGGAGCAGAAAATGAGGTCCATTCTATCTAAGGGACTTAATTCTCCCGTGAAGCATTTGAGGGGCTCAGCTGCTGTAGGGGAGGGTATTTGGAGGTGAGAACCTTGAGGAGAAGGCCAAAGTTTGGGCACACTCACTGAAGACACTCAGAAAGAAGAAAAATGACTGGGGGAAAAATAAACAAAATAACGAGTGATTAATAAGTAACTAGGAACAAATAAAATATCAAACAGCGTAAAAGGTCCATCTAAGATTGTACACTATATCTCCGTGACAATAAGAAAGACTGAGTGAGTTTCACCAAAAATGTCTTATTCTCTGACTCCGAGAGGAGAGCGTAAAGATCGAGGTATTGATTTATTCCCCATATCCCTTCATGAGAAGTTCTCAGTTAGTGTTCTGCTTTTTCCAGAAGAAAATGATTCAGAGATGAATCTTGGGGTACAGTTGGCAAGGTTTATGAGAAAAACTGGGTGAGGGGCAGTGGGAAGTCAATTTCCAAGATAATGCAGGAGATCATTGAAGTGAGTGAAGGGCCTTATGAGGTAGGGGGATTGGCCCAATGGGAGTGGCTATTAGAAAGCCACAAGGATGATGTTATGTGACAAGTCAATATTCTAGTGTGATATTGCTATTCTAGTGTGATATAATCCTATTACTGCAACTGATGCAAGAGGGTCTTATAAGGACACTAAATAGGTCTCACATTCACAGAAACAGGAGAGAATTCAAATGACAGAGATCTTTCTGCTGTGTTCCTGCCATATAATCTGGAATGATTGTTTTTTTTTTTTTTTGGCGGAAGGTTAACTGTCTATGGCTAGACTTTTGTTTCATATCTTTGTGTTGTCCCCCACCTTTTTGCCACCTCAATAATTACTTTAGAATAGCTTTGCTTTGGGTCTGGAAAACCCCCAATAAATAAAGTTGTAGACTATGAAGCAATACTCTATTTGGTGTAAAGAATCAAGGTTAGTCCAGATTTGACACCTCTCACATAAAGAGGGACAGGAGAGGGTATTTCTTGCCCTGGTATATTTGTGGAAAGTGTGAATGAGAAGAGAATGAAGGAAACAAGACCCCAGACAAGATAAAGAAATAAGCCTCTTGCCCCTTTTGTTACAAAGGGTACCATGGTGCTAGAAAAGGAGAGAATTAAGAAACAAGACGATATACTGTATTATGAGGGACGTCCCTCATGTTACGTTTTTGAATATTTTTTCTCTCTGAGTCAGCCTTGGTGAGAAAATTTCCTGACTCACACAGTGCGTGTGTGTGGTATGCCATGTTAACAGTGAAGGTCTCAAAAATACCACACACCAGAGTAGTCTCTGCCTTTCCTGTTTAATATCTGGGGACTCAACCATTGGGCTGCTCTGTGTATTTTCTGGTGATAAAGATTTCTGTAGTATAGATTTCCCAGTGATGACAAGGTCAACCGTGGACCTGGGTGCAGATAATCAAAATGCTTTAGAGATAAAGATCCCTGGCTTTCAAGTTGTGAAACCACCTCTGCCCTTTGTTTTCAAATACATAATTTCTGGATGATCACAGAAAGTATTGTAGCACCGTTTGGATGTATCCTCTGAAGGAAAATTCCTGCTCTGAGCCAAAGGCTGCAGCAGTGAGACTGTTCCTGCCAAAGTGGATTTTTCCCTTCTTTGTTCCTCTTGATAATCCTGACAATCTTTTGTGTGTACACACAGCTGAAAGCTATAATCACCCCAATTTTATAGATGATGTAACTGAGGTTTAGGGACAGAAAGAACCTTCATCCAAAGTGTACAGGACCGCAGAGAAGCTGGAACTGAAGTCTCAGTTTTCAGATCCTGCCGCCTTTCTGCCTGGACCGCCCGGTCTCTGGGCCAGGAGACAACAGTTTGCCCAGGAATAGCTCTCGTGTGTGTGTGTGTGTGTGTGTGTGTGTGTGTGTGTGTGTGTGTGTGTGTGTGTTTTAATCAGGCCACAAGGATTTTTGTCTCCATCTGGAATCACTGGTCTTTACAAGACACAGTTCCCAAGAGATTGAACTAACTTCCTTCCTTCCTTCCTTCCTTCCTTCCTTCCTTCCTTCCTTCCTTTTTTCCTTCCTCCCTCCCTTCCTCCCTCACTTCCTTCCTTCCTTCCTTCCTTCCTTCCTTCCTTCCTTCCTTCCTCCCTTCCTTCCTTCCTTCTTCTCTTCCTTCCTCCCTCCCTCTCTTCCATCCTCCCTCCCTCCCTCTCTTCCATCCTCCCTCCCTCCCTCTCTTCCATCCTCCCTCCCTCCCTCCCTTCCTTTAGGAACACTTTAAAAATCGATGTGAGAAGAGAAGATGTGGTATCCCGAGCTATGGCATCTGACCCCCGAGGCGCTGCCAGCTGTGTCTGTCCGGCTTGCTCTTCTGCTTGACCTGCACTCCGGGGAGGTGCCGGGCTGTTTAGCCCCCGTATCCCCTGGCAATCTGTTCAGGAAAACAGACTAGAAGGGCTGCCGAAGGCTGCGCCAGCTTCAGAATCCTGCTGCCATCTAGGGATGAGATGCAGCGTCTTCCCACGGCAAGCGGAGCGAACCGTGCGGCCTCGGGCGGGGCGCCCGTGGTCCCTGCCCAGCAGGCCTGGCGGCTCTGCCCGGTGAATCCCAAGTGACGCCCGACACAGATCCCGGCTCGCGCCTACCGGGACGGGTCCCCGCCGACTCCACCTGGATCGGGACTGCAGGGTGGAAGCGGGGGAGCAAGAGAAAATGCAGACAAAACACTGAGTAGGAAGAAACAGAGCGGCAGCATACAGCTAGGGAGTGAGGGACAGACAGGCTACAAGGACAGGGACAGAAAGGTGGAAGGAAGCGGACTGACAGGGTCCGTCGGCGAAACCAGACTGTTCCTTAATAACGTGTCATGCCCCTGTTTAAGGAACCTGGTCACTGTCATCACATGCAGCTAAACCAGATTCAAAGCATCAAGCGACATTATTTTCCATACATCATTTAAAAGATTTCCTTTTGCAAAGAGGAGGGGGGCGGATACTGCCTTTAGTAAAGACTGTAAAGAAAATCCAAACACGGGAGACTTAACTGCAGAGTTAACTTTACGCATAGTGTTATGGTGCAAGCATCTTTTTCCACAAACAGAACAATGGGGCTTTCAAAGAATCCAAGGGGAGAGGATTGGCTAGAGAGGAAAGGAGGAGGGGGCATGGATTGTGGAAGGGTACCTGTGGTGGCCTGGGAGGCCCTGCTGGGAAATTTCAAATCAAATTCTTTCTGAAAGGAAGTGTTATTAAAAGTAACTTTATAATCCTTCCAGCCAGAAGGCTCATAAAAGCACACAATTAAGTCACACAAATGACAAGAGAATTTTCTCCCCTACCTGTTTCCCCCTTCTGCGAGTAATTACTACAGGCTAGTCTTGTCTCATTTTGTGCAAAACAGAAGCGGAGTGCTTTGGTAGGTGCCAGATTCTCTCTTATCCACCTGCCTTACCCTTCCCAGCTGCCCCACCCCAAACCCCTTCAGTGCTTGGTACCAACCAGCCTGCCTGCAGAGCCAGCCAAGAACAAAGGGGCGAATTTCAATATTTCTTCTTTGTGCAAGGTTAATTGAAAATCAAAAAGTCACTTTTCAAATGTCATATTAAACTCGCCACTGCATCAATTTCCTTTTGGTTCCCATCTCCATAGATGAGAAAAGAGTGTTTTGAGGGATGGTGGGGAGGCGGGGAAAGTAGGGACATGATGAAGAAAAAGAGGAAGAAAGAAGTAAAGGGATTAAAAAGAAATCACAGATACACACAGACTTTGATTGCAAATACGCTAACGTGCAGTGGAAAATTGTTTCCCAGAGTGTCCTCAGTCAAAGGCAGCCTTTGCATGCGATACTGTTAACTTAATATTCCAGAGACAGAAATGCATCCTAAACCTAGGGAGATTAGGCCTCCATGTTTTTATGTTTTAGTAGATGGATCACAATATGATTGTCATAAATGCCGTGGTTTAAGATCTTAAAGGGTAATGTAATAATCTGATCGTCTTCATTCCCCTTTCCCGCTTTTTATTCTCCTCTGAAACACTCACACACACACATTCTGTGCACACAAAACACATCCTCATAGCTGGAGACCCAGCCCCCAGGCTTCAGATCAGCCAATTTTTGTCACAGGGTCCTTTGGAAGCTTTAGGTTGGGGTTTAGGTACCCAGCAGCCATAGCTTTACTGCTATTTGCTTTCTCTAGCTTTCCGGAGACTCATTTTTCTCATCTACAAAATAGAGGGTCAGACTGCCTCCTAAAAGCATTGCTCAGACTCTATGAGGTGCTACATGAACAGAACAAGAACATATTAATCATTTAACCAATTCTCAGATCCCTTAGACCTGGACTTACCAAGGTTTACAAAATGGCCAGGGATAGGACTCTCCATTGCCAGCCTTCACTGTATCCACTGTCCCTAGTCTCCCACATTCCCTCCTGCTCTGTTCCAGGCTCTTGCTAGTCTTCCCTGAAGCCAGTTACCTCCCTGCCCAGTTACTTTAGTCTCTGTTCAATGCCTGTTACCTTATTTTTGCAGATTCTGGGTTGTAACCCCTCCTATGATGCACCAATGAATCTTCTCCCTAAGGATCATACTAACCATGATAGGCTGCCTAGTGAGAGTCGTTGGATTTGTCACAAATTGAACTTTTGAATGCACCTATAAATAACTTTTTAGATAGTCGGGGTAAAGAAGCAGAATTGTGGAATAAATTCCGAAACAACCCGACTGGATTAAGTGTCATTCTGTTCCTTTTCAACATATTGCAATTCTGTGGTGATACCAGGTGTGTCCACCGACCCTAAGTGAAGGGAGGTGAGAAGAAGGTGACAGCTGTCCAAATTCATTAGAATGCATATATACAGAGGGAAGCACTCTAGAACATTGGCCCTCTAGCTCGGGTCAGAATTCTACTAGCATTTCCTTCTTTGGGAAGATGAACTAGATAAACATTGTGTTTCACCCTTTGGCTTTCTACATATGAAACCTGTACGAACACACACTGTATCCTGTTGGAAGATATTCTATCTATTTGCAAGTTTTCTTAGCATGTACAGATACAGCTGACCACTTTTTTCTTTGGAAGCGCTGATTCCCATATAAGGTTCTCTTGGCATATCTGTGACCATTTATTGTACGTATTTTGTTGAAATATATGTGTCCTCTCCCTACTCTCTAAATATCTTGAAAACAAGGACTGTGTCATCCATCTTTTTCACCCAGGAACTTAGGGGTAGATGCTTAATAAATAATTGTTGGAAGTTGAAGAATTATGAAAAAAATAATGGACCTTGGGCTGTATTAGATAATATCTAGACAATTTCCAAAGCAATTTAGTAATTTAAAAAAAAAAAAAAAACCTTGGTGGTTGTGTTGGACCAGCAAAAACGTAGTCAGATAACTGAATGAATTAATGCCTTCCAACAATTATATTTGAATTTGCAGATATAGTCTAAGTAGATAAAATATATATGTACATCCTAAAGTGTTCTTTTATTGGTGTGCTTATTTAACATACGGTTACATTGAAATTGTGCTGGCATTACCTAATATTCTCTTAATCCACTTGGGTTTCTCAATTTTATTTAGAACTCCGCTCCCACAACACCACTCCCAAAAAGAAAGAGAGAGAAGGAAGGAAGGGAGGAAGCATGGGAAGGAAGGAAGAGGGGAGAAAAAGAAATAAGCCAGCTATATTAACTGATAAATCTACTCTGGGTTTGGAGTGGAATTCCGGCAAATTAGTTGGGGACGGATCTAAAGAGCATCTTTTAAATCTCTACACTAGAACTTTGGTATAGAATAGCATATTATTGTTCCTTATTACTAGTGCGTTAGATTTCCAGAAAGAGATTTTCTAGAATTTTAATAAGACTTTAATGAATATGAATAGACAAGTAAATGCATGAGTGGAATTTACAATATTTACGATGCTTGTACTAAGTATTGGGACCTCTGGTGATGCATAGTGAAGGGAATGTCTGAGAACCTGGTTTCAGTTGAACTGGAATCTTGCCCTGACATCTCCTGTAAGCTTTTGTATAACCTTAGAGGGGGAGGACCCTCCCCCACCAAAACGCCCTACATCCATCAGATACTCTTTCTTTTATCCTGGACAATGGTGTGGTAATCCTGACCTAACACATGGACTGTGGTAAGAATCAAATGAGTTAACATCTGTAAAATTGTTGTGAAAATGGAACTAGGAAATACATTTTACATGTACTTTATTTTAGTGACCTATGTGAATATACCAAGTGCTTACTGCATGATGGCTTTCTGTTTTTCCTGTTCTGGGGACAGGAGCTGGCCTGCAGTTTGCTTGAATCTCCAAATTCAGATTAGAGTTTGCCATATTACAAACAATTTTATTTTCCTGTGTTTCAATGATGCCCACCTAGGCTGAAATCTCAAAGAACCATTCTCATTGAGAAGGTCGATGCCAGGGTCTGAAAGGGGAGGGAGCTGTGGCAAAGGTGGGACAGCTAGGATTTGCCAGACTCATGCTTCTGTTCATCTGCCTTGCATGGCTTTTTTCTTTCCTTCTCTTGCTCTCTCTCCTTTAAAATGTCTCTGTATCCCCCTCACTGCTAGTATTTTGTGAGGTGTTCAAAATGTGTATTTAATCCATCCAAGTGTGTAGTCTCCAGTGTCAAAGCTTCTGCCTAATGCTGAGTTAATGCCAGCTTGTGCCAAAGCTTAAAGCTTTCAGTGCAGCCCCGAAACCAGCTGTGACACATCACTAGCACACAGGCTTCGACTCCAGAGACTCCTGCATGGAGTAAATGCATTATTTTTTAAAGCTTTTTCAGAGCAATCTCAGATGTGTGTGGAGTGTAATTGGGCATCTGTGAAAAAAAATATATTTGAAAGCATTTTATAAAAATTACCTCCTGGAGTTGGGGTGGGGAGGTGCTTCCTTGAAACTTTGTCTCCTAAACACCTCAAGGCCCCAGAAACAGTTTTATCACTTTGGGCGTTTTACACTTTTGATTGTTTTAAGGATGGGAGGCTTTCTACATTAAAAACAACCTGTTCTATTATTAAAAGCTGTTATAAAATACTTTTAAAATCTATTAAGCAGATATTTGCTTCTATACCACTTATTGATGCTTTGGCATATTGTAGGTGGCCAAACTACTTGTATTAAAAGGAAAAAAAAATTTCCCTGGCCGTGTGGATTCATTGGTTGGAGCGTAGTCCCATAACTGAAGGGTTGCAGCTTTGATTCCCAGTCAGGGCACATCCCTAGATTACAGATCTGATCACTGGTCCAGGTTCCTATGATCCCCGGTCCGGGTTCCTACAGGAGGCAACCGATAGATATTTCTCTCTTATGTTGATGTTTCTCTCTCTCTCTTCCTCTCTTTCTAAAAGCAGTGAAAAAAAAAAAACTTGAGATAAGAATTAAAAAAAAAAGAAAGAAAATATTAATCTTAGTTTTGTCTTCCAATAAATTCATCTCATTCAATAAACCCATCTAATTCTTGTTCTATGACACCCATCACGTATGTGAAAACTACTAACTGCCCAAGTGCTGCCCTGTTTAGAATAATGGTGGCTCGCGTTCCCTTCGATAGCTCAGCTGGTAGAGCGGAGGACTGTAGAATAATGGTGGCTAGGGCTCGCACTAAGACACTGGCCCCAGGATCGGGCGTTCCCTGCTGACTCTCCTCCAGATACGGGCTCTTTGTACATGTGGAACAATGCAAATCTCTGGGCCTTTACTAATCATCTGGAAGTGAACCATATTTCCCTGTCTTGCACAATGTAAACAGTTTTTTCGTAAACTTAGAATTTGAAATTTAAATGTCACAATTGATGCTAAGTCTGAGCCATTGAGCTTTTCTTTTACTGTTTCTTTGTTGACAGTATTTCACCTGAACTTTATTGATCTAAAAAAAGGGTGAAAAATAATAAATGCTTGCTAAAGAAAAACTTTTAAACTAAGAAAGCATAAAAGAAAAAACTAAATACCCATGATTATGCAACTCAGGAGAAATAGCAGTCAGTAATTCTCTGTCTCTGCCTCATGCCTCTCACCCATAAAGGAGGGTCAGCAGAGACATAGGTATTAGGTTCATGTGAGCAGATGGGGCAAGAATTAGGTTATTTAAAATATATAATAAGATCTATTTTTAATAAATACATAATTTTGTAAATTGAGATTATATTAAAATAATTTTATAATCTACTTTTAAAATTAACTCTTAAGTATTCACGTAACATCATAACTCTTAGTGACTGCAGAGTATGAAGCAGATGTAACAAAATCATTTTAATGGATTTCCTGTTATGTGAGTGTTATGGGCTGACTTGTTTCCCCTTTAAATTCCTATGTTAAAGTCCTAAGGCCCGATTTTTGAAGAATTCGGCTATGGAAGAAAGGGTCTTTAAAGAGAAATGAAGTTACAGTGAGGTCAGTAGGGCGGGCCCTAATCTAATGCTACTGACATCTCTATCAGAAAAGGAGATTGGGACACAGCAGCCCACAGAAGAAAGGCCAAGTGAAAACCCAGGGAGGAGAGGACCATCTACAATAAGATTAAACATGGAAGAATCCAACTCTGCTCACACCTACTTGGACTCCCAGCCTCCAGAAATGTGAGAAAACAACTGCCTGTTACTTACGCCACCCAATCAATCTGTAGTGCTGGGTTGTGGTGGCCCTAATAAGCTAATAGAGTGACTAGCAGTTTTCTCACAGTATCTGCATTAATGTGTAATGCTTATACATCCTGGTATATAAATAATCATTCACCTCATTGATTATTCTCTCAAAATCGATGCCTAGAAGTGGAATTATTTCATCCAGAAGTGATTAGTTAGTTTGGACTGTTAACTAATCCCAGTGCTAATTAATTCCATTGTTAAATGATTCATTACTTAGGATGTTGATTATTCTGTACAGGATACTGATCATTCTTTATACCTTTCTTACCTCACAAATTGAATACATTTTATTCTTTATCTCCATGTTAAACCAAACAATTTTCTATTACCTTGGAGAGAATATTGTAAAATTTTTGTCTTACAAATATGTGCAGTCACAGAATGTAGAAAATATATTATGGAAAGATAAACTATGGATACATTTATACAGTGGAATACTATTCAGCAATAAAGAAGACTGAACAGATACACGCGGCTACTTGAATAAATCACAAAGGCATTTGTAAAGTAGGAAACATCAGTCTGAAAAGTTTACAGTACTATATGACTGCTTTTGTGTGACCTACTGGAAAA
>VMDR010015280.1:0-22551 GCA_007922815.1 Macrotus californicus | reverse complement strand
CCCATGGACATGAATCTAAATAAAGGATATGAGAGTTTTGTAGAATTTTAGCAAATTTAAATTTGAAATTATTTCAAAATAAAAAGTACCAAAAGCAAACAAATTAACTTAGAGATATAAACTCTACAAACTTAACTTTACATATGTTAGAAAGTTTTACAATTATTCAAAATAAACTTAATGACATGAGGCAAATTTTTCCATTTGTAATATATGTTACATGTGGAATAAGCTGTGAATGATCAAAGAGCTAGCTGGAAAATCATATATAAAGTTGCCAAGTTTAGCTAGCAGGCCATTTCTTTTTATGGAGTATGTACCTTTGTTTCTGCAAATACATAATGGCGCTTTGAATTAAATTTTCTTCTTTAAGTATATTTTATTATGTTATTACTGTTGTCCCAATTTTTCCCACTTTGCCCCCTCCATCTGGTATCCCCTTACCCTCCAGCAATCCCCCCCACCTTAGTTCATGTCCATGGGTTGTGAATATAAGTTCTTTGGCATGTAAGTTTCATTTCCTATACTATTCTTAAAAAGCCACTATTTTGTACCAATTTGTTTTTTCACCCCTATATCTTTTCTTCCATTCCCCCCCTTCTCCCTCCCAGCTGATAAGGCTCCAAATTATATTCATATTTATGATTCTGTTCCTGTTCTGCTTGTTTGCTTAGTTTGTTTTTTAGATTCAACTGTTGATAATTGTGAATTTATTGCCATTTTAGTGTTCATTGTTTTGATTCTTATTTTTCTTAAAAAATTCCCATTAACATTTCATATAATAATGGTTCGCTGATGATGAACTCCTTTAATTTTACCTTATATGGGAACCACTCTATCTGTCCTCCCATTTTAAACAATAGCTTTGCTGGATAGAGAAATCTAGGTTGTAGGTCTTTGCCTTTCATGACTTTGAATACTTCTTGCCAGTCTCTTCTTGCCTGCAAAGTTTCTTTTGAGAAATCAACTGATAGTCTTATGGGAACTCCTTTGTAGGTGACTGTCTGCTTTTATCTTGCTGCTTTTAAGATTCTCTGTTTATCTTTAAACTTTAGCATTTTAATTATGATGTGTCTTGGAGTGGTCCTCTTTGTGTCCAACTTGTTTGGGACTCTCTGTGTCTATTTCTTTCACCAAATTAGGAAAGATTTTTTTCATTATTTTTTTTAAATAAGTTTTCAATTTCTTGCTCCTTCTCTTCTCCTTCTGATATCCTTACGATTTGGATGTTAGCACATTTAGAGATGTCCCAGAGTCTGCTTGCACTATCCTCATTTTTTGAATTCTTGTTTCTTCTTTCTGTTATGGTTGAATGTTTATTTCTTCCTTAAGTTCCAAATCATTGATTTGAATTCCAGCTTCCTGCCCTTCATTATTGGTTCCCTGTAGATTTTTGTTTCACTTAGTGTAACCTTCATTCTTCCTTTATGTTGTTGAAGTACCCAATGGTTTCCTTGAGCATTCTGATATCCAGTGTTTTGAACTCTGCATCTGATAGGTTGCTTATCTCTATTTTGTTTAGTTCTTTTTCTGGAGTTTTGCTCTGTTCCTTTACTTGGGCCATATTTCTTTGTCTCCTCAATTTGGCTACCTCCTTGTGTTTGTTTCTGTGTATCAGGTAGAGATGCTTTGACTCCCTGTCTTATTAGTGTGGCCTATTTCAAAAAGGGACCTGTAAATTGTGTGGGGTGGAGCCTTAGCTAATCACCAGAGTTGGGCAACCTGCTTCACTGCTTTGTGGGTCTGTTTGGGGAGAGGGCTTGAGGAGGGGACTGTGCTGCCTGGCTTCTGGAGATTTGTCTAGCACTCACCTTGTTTCCAGTTACTTTACTCCCCCCCCACAAGAGACTGGCACCCTTCCAGCTGTTTTCCTGGTGGTGTTGAATACCAGAGTGGGTAGGTTTACATATGTTCTAAGTCCATGCAGGTACTTTAAATGGAGTCTCCTGAAAATCTGGCAGTTTTTTTCCACCATCCCAACCCCTACTGAGTTTTACAGCCAGAAGTTATGGATATTTATCTTCCCAGTGCTGGAACTCTAGGCTGTGCAGTCTGGCCTGGGGCTAGAATCACTTTCTCCCGAAGTATCTCTCTCAATCTGTAGCCACCACACATGAATGTGGGACCACCCATGCTCATTCTGCTGCTGCCACCTCTCTGCACCACACTGTGCCTCTTCACCTCTCCACCCCTCCTATCCGTCTTGGTGAGTGTGGCTTCTGTAACCCTTGGTTGTCAGACTTCCATACAGTTTGATTTTCTGATAGTTCTGGGTGTTATTTGTTTGGAGAACTAGTTGTAATTCTTTTTGTAGTTGCACAAGGAGGTGAAGCATGACTACATATGCCTCTGTCTTGACCAGAAGTCTGAATTAAACTTTCTTAAGCCTAGTGTCTCTTTAAATCTTAAAATCTGGAAAGGCTTTCAAAATATTATTTTAGTGTTAATATCTTGCATTAAAATAGTTTTGATAAACAACCTTATTTTTTTTATTTTTCCCACCATATTATGCTTTCTTTTATTAAAATATTTTATGTAGTGACTTAAAAATATTTCATCCTATCTCTCTCATAACTTCACTTCTTAGAAATCAAACAAAAAAACTGTGGCCCTCTCTCTGTCAATGAAATAGCCCAACTTGCAAGCATAAGAGACTCCCAAGACTAGTATCATCGCAGAGGAGGAGCCAATAGGCTGGATGGAGACCATAGCACACTTTCAGAACATCTTGGCTTTCTGGGCCCTTATCACTGGCTGGAATGGAATAATGCTCACTTGTATTTATTAACTTTTCTCTTCATTGTCCTTGTTATTTGTTCATATTTTTACAACCAAATTTAAATCTCACTGAAGGGCTATATAATTCTACCAGAACCTCCTCTTTACCCCATGAAAAACAGAGACCAAATATTGTCCTTTGAGCTAATCTTGGAGAGCACGTTGAAGAAGCTTTTTTTCTTTTCCTTAGTCCGCACACACACTAGCCATCTATTACTTTTACCCTCACCCAAGGATGTTTTTTCATTCCTTTTAGAGAGGAAAGACGTGAGAGAATCGTTGATGTGAGACAGGAACATTGATTGGTTGCCTCCCACAGGCAAGCACCCAAACTGGGAATTGAATCTGCAACCCTTCAACGTACTGGATGACACTCTAACCAACCAACCCACTAGCCATGTTTGAATAACACAGCTGGCATCAGGCATGCAAAACATATTCAAACTTTAATTCTTGCTATCATAATATTAGTTACCTCCTCGGGTCCTACAAAAGCTTAAAATGTAGAGATTATTTATAGTGGTTCTATTACCTAGAAAAACACCTTGCTTAAGGTTATTGCCTAAACATGTATTAGAAAGAAATCATGAAATGGGGTGGCTGGTGTAAGGTAGCATGAGATGGGATGGGATGGGATGGGATGGGATGGGATGGGATGGGATGGGATGGGATGGCATGGGATGAAAAGAAATGTAGCTGAATGAGAATGACTGAAATAGAATGGAATTCATGTCTCAGGGAAGGACAAAGGGGAGCTGTACTCAGTCAATTATGCATGATGGCATGTATGACCTCAAGCTCTGCAGCATTTCTGTTAAATAATAAACCTCATCGTTGTGAAGAAATCCCCCTTTCACCAGTTTATACCATATAAAAACAACCCAACTTCCCTAAAGCTTATATTTAGCAAATACAAAGGTTTGTTTTAGAAAGGTTAATTTTGGGTGTGACTGACAGGCAAATTGAATTTTGTGGGAAGATGTGGGTCAGAGAGGGCAGTTATTGTAAAAAAAAGAAGATGCTATGTAATAAAAGTGTATCAAAATGAACAATGACTTTACCCAAGCAAGAAGGAACTGTGTCCAGGAAGGAGAAGAAAAGCAGCAGCAGCAGCAGCAGCTTGGAGTAGGAACTCTTCTTAAGGCAATGCTAAAACCAGTTCACAAAATGATAAACACTTGCTTAGAATCTAGTGTCTGCAGAAGAGGGAAATTTTCATCTGATACCACAAGGTTACACCTGGAACACAGAGAGAAAAGGGTAAGATTCCTCAGAGATGGAAGATAACACAGGTGATAAATGTAGGGAACCAGACTGATACACTAAGATTTATCAACTCAGGTTCAGTAGATACTCTCTGAATTTATATGTTATCTACCTGGACATAGTTGACGAATTAGTTCTCTCACATTTAAATACAATGCTTTTGCTCTCTAAATGGATTCCTGAGAATGTGATGTATTTCAGACCAGTGGCCAAGAAGGGACTCTTAGAAAGGACAGACTTTAATGTCAAATGAGAGGAGAGGAAAAGCTGCTTTATCTCTGCTAAGTATTATAAAAATGGTTCTATCCACACATACTTTATAGCATAGAAATTTCCTTAATAGGAATGAGCTTCACAAAATTGTGTGGGTAAATAGAGAAAATATCCACAGATTTTGATGCTATTTGTTTGTGTGATTCGTGATTGGGTCAGTGAGAACCACACTGTAAGTTTTCTGATGCTAAATCAGAAAGAGAAATTCTTGCTCCCGTGTCTCACAGCTACTAAAGGTACTAGAGATAAACCTGTAACCCTTCTTGTTCATTGTTATTATCATCTTAATAATTATAATAGCTACACTACTGAGCACTGATGACCTGGAAGTTACTGTAACAAGACCTTCATAATAGCCCCATGTAATCCAATGAGTCAACTATTAGTATTCTCAGGTAATGTCTTGTTCCCAATGCTAATAAGCAATGAGTCTAAATTTTGAATCCAGGTCAGTTTGGTTTCAAAGCCAATATCCTCGGCCACTACATTACACTGTACTTAACCAGTTTATACCATTTTATTCTCCACCCAACATGGCTTATACCCTGAATTGCCATTTGCAATAATACAAGGCCTGTTCAGAGAAAGTCCAACCATTGTTAATACAATGAGAATGGTTTGTGCAACATTGATGTAACCTGGCAGCCAAGGAGAGTGGACTGAAATGCACGTGTATGAACAATGATGACTTCACTGTACTAGTCAGTGGAGGTGGTAGATGCTGTTGAGTGAGCACATGTACTGTGTGGCTGTCACATTCAAAATGACTAAGCAAGCAGAGCAACAAATCTGCATCAAATTTTGCGTTAAGCTTGAACACTCTTGCACAGAAAGATGATTCAGAAGGCCGCAGCTATGGGCAACTGGTGAATGGCAGGTTCATCACAACAATGCACCCACTTATGCATCACACCTCATGCAGAGTTTTTTTGCAAAACATCAAATCACCCAGGTGACTCAATTCCCCTACAACCCAGATTCAGCACCCAGTGACTCATGGCTTTTCCCAAAACTAAAGTCACCTTTCAAAGGAAAGAGATTTCAGATTGTTGACAAGATTCAGGAAAATACCACAGGGCAGCTGATGGTGACTGGGAGAACTGTGTGAGGTCCCAAGGTGCCTACTTTGAAGAGGACTGAGGCATCATTGTCCTATGTTTCTTGTATCTTGTAACTTCTTCAATAAATGTCTCTTTTTCATATTACATGGCTGGATACCTTCTGGACAGGTAGTTGGACTCTACATGAAGGGGTTCCATTATTGCAATATAACTGTTAAAACTGTGTTATTTTGATCAGCCAAGAATGGGCATATACCTGTTGTACTGAACTAAGACCCCCTCCCCCCCCCAAAAAAAGAAGCACAGTCAGAGCCAAGGATTAACACAGAGTCAATACCAAAAAAATATTGTGATAATGCCCTGCTCATGTCACCATTTTTAGTGCAATCACCTGGGGCTCCTTGCAGCTTCCCCCCAGAATCACTTAGGTTTAGTTGCCCCAAATATGAAGTCATTTATTTGGGGAATCAGACATGGTTTTATACATAAAAAGAAAGTAGTACCTACTTTTTCATAATCCACAAAAATATATTATTTGTCCTTTTTTCCTCATAGTGAATATGTCCCCAAAAGATAATGAAGTAAACCAGATTGTTAATTATTATTGAAAGTTACTATGATGGGCTGAATTGTATTGCCCCCCACCTCAGCAAAAAGAAAAGAAAAGAAAAGAAAAAAAAATTAATTACACCCTGAAGTCCTAAGCATGGTACCTGAGAATGTGACAATATTTGGAAACAGAATCTTTAAAGAAGTCATTAAATTTAAAGGGATTCATTAAGGTGGGCTCTTATACAGTATGACTGATATCCTTATGAGAAATATTTGGACACAAACATGTGCAGATGTAAGGTCACGTAAAGATACAGGAATAAAACGGCCATCTATAAGCCAAGTAGAAAAAGGCTGGAGATAAGGCCTCAGAAAGAACCAACACTATGAATACCTTGATCTCAGACTTCCAGCCTCCAGAATTACGAGAAAATAAAATCAGTTGTTTCAAGCCCAGTCTTTGTTGTGGCAGACCTAGTAAACTAATACAGTCAGAAACTGATATTGCCACTGTATTAGAAGCACCAGCTAAATATACACAAATAATATTAACAACAACAAAGAAACTATCCTGTATAAAATGTTTACTGTGTGCAGAAATCAGGCTAGGCAGCTTCCATGTGTTATTTATAGTCATGGTAACATTTTATATTTTAGAGAGGTGTCATTGTCCCCATTTCACTGATGAAAACCTAGAACTTAAGACAGACAGGTAACTTGCTATGCTCCCGCTGCTTCTATAAGAAAGACCAGGGCAGTGAGATTGCAACTTAGACTTGTGATGTGAGCCTATTAAAATAAACCAGAATATCTGCATCTAAACCTTATGCTCTTACTGATGTACAGTCAAGGGTTAGTAATTTAATTTCTCCATTTGTAAAAATAAAAAAATCTTACCTAGGGGGACAGAAATATACCACAGAAATAGAAAAGGGTAAATTTCAGAGTAGATTTAAAGGATATTTTGATAAATCTGAAAAAAAACGAGGTGAACCTCATTATTCAAAGCACCGTTATAATCACATAGCAGTGACAAAGCAGCCTTCACATTTCATGTTTTGTCAGTGTTCGCAGCATTACATTTTCCTCGTTCACTATAAGCAATGGCCATCTGTGTTCACCCTCTCCATGCAGAGTCAACCTCATCAGCCAGCAACAGGGAGTTCACAAGTGCACGGGGGCTCGTGATTCATCACTTCTGAGGAACGGCTACTGTAGGCCTGGCGAGTGATTAAATATTTACTGTCACTAATATAAGCAACGGAGAAAAGGAAATACCATACTTTTGAAATGCCATGGAAAGCATATTGAAGGCAACCAGTCAATCACATGAGTAACAGGCTCTCACTACCTCATTAAAGATGCTGAAATATAAAATGCACTCCAGATCCACTTGCTCTCTCCCTATTAGACTCTAATTTGGGACATTCTTATTTGAATTTTAGAATGAGGTTGAAGCAAAACTCGCCACCGAGGACAAAAAAGTAGAGATATTATAAATGGCTTGCCTTACCACCAACTCTAGGTGAACTTGATACGTTGCCTTGATTTCAATGCTAGGGACACTGGGAGCCGTCCCCCTTTCAAAGCATAGGATAGCAGAGTCCCAGCATTACAACGCAGAGTAAACTGCCTCCACTCCACTGCCCGCCCCATAAAAAACTTAACGTGTGAATGTACTGGCCTCTAGACGTTTCTATACTAGAAACAAATGTAACAAGACATAGCTAGTGCAGGCCATTTCAAGCTGAAGTAAGAAATGGTGGGTTCAGATACCCAAATTAGACCTCTTCATATTCCAGCAAGGGGTGACCTGATCCAGACACCAAAAAATTCAGAATATGTTGAATTTGTGGCTTTCAAGCCCTGTGCATGTGGCTTACTAGACATTGGTCAGATCCTTCGTATTTGGGGTTCAGGCCACAATTAGATGGATCCACTCTGCAGTTGTGAGAGTACATTGATTGTGCCACTTGCTAGAACTCACTATGTGTACTCAGGCTATACAAAGATTTCAGTTTTCACTGCTGTGTCCACCTGCTACTCTTTGTCACACCTTCGGCTTTAAAGCAGCTCCATCTTTTTACAGGAAAGTGTTAGTCCAAGCATTCGTAGCTACAGGGAACTCCACCCCATACCTCGGTAGAACTGTGCTGCACTCACCAGCTCTGGGCCGCTTCCCTCTGCTTCATGCGAGCAGCGTAGTCTGTGCTCCTCTCTTGGCTATCAAAGTCCCTTTTTGCCTTTTACTGCTTATTCCTACAAGTCTCAGGCACCCTGACCCAACAAGGGGACAGTGCAGAAGTGTATAGTCACATCAGCATAGGACTAAGGGTCAAGGGCCCACCACTCACTGATTCCTTGGACACATTCCCCCTCAACAGTGAACTGTTACCAGCACTGACTTCATCTCAGCCATCCCCCTCTTCATACCTCTCATGTCAGAGCTCGATTCTTCCACACTTCATGTAACTAGTCCTGCTAAAGGGATTATTTATTTTTTCCTGACCCCAACAATTCCCATTTTTAGTGACAAGGGAACAGCTATCAGTCGGCAAAGAAAATTGTACTTTTACAAATTAATGAGAGTCTCTTCTACAACCTCTGCCAAGACTGAATCGTAGGAAAATAGTCCTGAGTTCATACACCTGTCATCTGGGCCTGAGAGTCTTTGTCACTACCACACAAAGTTCCAGTGGAGCAGGAAGTGATTTGAAACAGGCTCCACTGACGAGGTAGCTATATTCTATCACATATACAATTCATTCTGAAATTGAGACTCTAGCCTTGCACATTGACCAAGATATATAAGTAATTATCAAGCAAACAAGTTTATTTTTGTGTGTGTATATGGAGGAACCATTGAATGAATTAGTTTATGGCAGCATCATTAAATGTGCATTTGTTAAATATTACCTAGAAATCTACCTTTTAAAAAATAAATGAAGACAGCAGGGAAAGAAACTGTTTCATTGAAGGATCATTATTACACTTAAAATTACATCCCTAATCGAGCCTGGAGAAACTAGTTATTTTTTATTTTAAGTGTCATTTGGTCATCTCTTTATTGCTGTACCTTTGTAGGTCAGGATACTATAAAGAACTTGAGATGAAACCCAACCGACCACAAAGATTTAAAAGTCAAAAAGTTACAGGAGACAGACATCTAACTTGTGCACTGGCTTAAAAGGGAAACGGATGGTAGACAGGCCCTTGCCTAGCGAATTAAACAAATCACCCACAAGCTGGCCTCGCGTTTTCTTCTCTGTGCTGTGAAGCAAAGGTGTTTGAGTACAAATAATGTGCTTCAGTCACAATGAATATCTCATGCCCCTTCAAGGAAGAAGTTTCTCTAATGGTGTTTAAAATTGTTTTGAGTTGCTTTTGCAAATGGAGACGGCTTTGTCCCACTGACACAGAAGCCGTTTCAGAAACAGACAGTAAAAAAAGTATTTAATATGACCATTGCTTGGGTTGACTTGCTTTAGCCCCGGGGTCCAACTTCAGACTTGAATAGAGTCTGTGTGGCTGGTTTCTATGGTCTGCTGCATCATCGAACAGCAAAACTGAATTGTTTTGACGAGAGTTTGTGAATAGGCCGTGTTTGGACAGGCTGGGTCTGTTTTTAGCCATTAAAAAGGGCTATTAAAACTGCTGAGCTGTCATTAGAGCACATTGCAAGGTGCCCAAGACAAAGCAGCAAGAAGTAAATTGGTTTCTGCATCCAGAGGCCCTGCGTCTGGGAGGACATTACATTATCAGGCAACCTCCACTTAATGGTGCAGAGTGGGAACCAGCACTTACAGCAGGTGTGAGAGAAGAGGGCGCAGCTTGACGTAGACTCTGGAAAAGTGCTTTGGGTTAAAAGGAAAGAAGAGGGGAAACACAGCTTAAAGTTTCAAGTACTGGTCAGCAAATTGGGTGATGTTCTCTGGGCTCACTCTGCATTACAGCAAAAACCTTATTAATTTGGAATAATTGGGGAAAGGAAAGTGTTCGTCTTTCCAAGGTTAAATAATGAATTATACAAAATTTTTGGAATGCTGCCACGGTATCACTCTTTGGCCCCAGGCTAACAATTGTTATTAACCAAAGAGCCTATTTAATGTCTGCAGTCCAAAAGAGCAATTTGTAATTAGCACACCATTGCTGGTATGCAAATAGAATGCTTTCACTTTCTAAAGATTTCTTCAGTGGAATAAACATCCCTCTGAAATTCTCTTTATACTACTTATTTCAGTGATAAATCCAATTAAAATATTATAATAAAATATGTCACAAAGAAAAACTTTAGCTCTGCCCCCATTTGAATAATCCCAAATTCTGAAGTGGCCTGAATTATAAATTAGTCAGTCAAATAAGCAAAACGGTATTGTGTACTGAAATGGAAGAGACTTTCATGATTCTGCTGAAGATCAGCATGTCTTCCTCTTGGGCCCCTTTCTTTCCCTTTTTCTCAGGGACCTGAGCAGACATCATTGCTGTAACTTTTGTCCGTACCTCTCTGCCTCTCCTCCTCCGTATTTGAATACACATATTTTAGCCTTTCCTACATTCATGTTTAAATCTCCCTGAATTTCAAGCCCATCTGAAGCCGTCACCTTATCTCTTTCACCTTCTTCAAAGCCAGAGTCCTCCTGGCTCTGTACTCTCGCACTCCACACCCATTCACCTTCACCCCTTTGCCCCCTGAAATTTCACTTCCTTTCCCTGCAAGCTGCTGAAACCACTCTGCCTCGCAGGGATTCCTGACATTCGGTCCTTATTTCATTTGACTTTTTTTTTTAATGCTGGAAAGGACCTTCAAGACAGTGCTGAGTAGGAGCTGGAACAGCAGGCATTCCTAGTGTTCCCAACTGAAAAGGAGTGCTTCCACTTGCTCACCACTCAAATGATGTTAGCTGCGCATTGTTGGCCGATGCCCTATATCAGGTTAAAGAAGTTACATTCTGTTCTTAGTTAGTTGAGACTTTTTAAAAATAACGAGTAAGAATTAAATTTTATCAAAGAATTTTTCCTGCATCTAAAATGGCAGGTTTAACAAACATACAAATTCTGACAAGACAGGCCCTCAATTCCTCAGATAATTGTTACCCAATTAGTTAGTACCTTAGAAAAGACATTTTTAAGCCATTTTGTTAATCTGGCTGCTCATTGGAGATAGGGTACCAGTATATATAAACACTGGTATGAGACCAGTGTTTTCCACAGTTATTCTTATACTTCCTTTGCTATAAAATGAGTCTATCAATCCAAGACAATATTGTGTGGGGCTCCTGCTGATAAATCAGGCATTCTATAAACACTCTGAGCAAGAAACTCCAACTAGCACCCACTGATTCTAGAAAAGGCAATCTCTGCCTCCCCTGCCCTTCACAGATTCAGAGATCTGACACAATGGATTGGCCTCTTAGTTTAGGTTGACTGATAAAATATGACCCCAACTTAAATCTGAATTTCAGATAAACAATGAGTAAGTTTTGGGTATAATTATGTACCAAATATTGCATGGGGTATATTTATATTATAAAACAACTCATTGTTCATCTAAAATTCAAATTTAACTGGACATTTGGTATGTTTATTTGCTACCTCTGGCAACCCTACTTCAGGCAGTGTCTGATTTACTGAAAGAATGGTTCCAGATCAAGGACTCAGTATCCCCTTCTGCTGTTAGCCAGTGGCACATTCAATAGTAGCAGTAACTGCCCGCCTGGGCGACAGGATGCCCACCGGGTTGGGTACATGAATAGTCTTCATTTTTGCCATCATGTCTCTGGGCTCATTATGATACAGGAGTGACTGAAGAGAAGCTGGATTGCAGCCATAGCATGAGTCATCCTGCCACTTGGTCTCTGAGAGCATCCTCTAAGGTTCATACATTTTGTGCTAATCCAGTTAGCCCGTCCTCATGCTGCTTTTCCAGAATTCCAACAAGCTGGACAAACTTTTTGGCTCCACCCAGGACTGCAGTCAGTTATGTGTTCATATCTCTAGCAGTTCTCGCTCCAAACAAAGTGGAGCAGCCAAGTGTATTGTTCACATCTGCCTCATATAAGACTTTTCTTTACATTGTCCTTACTGTATAGAACTGTAACACAATACTGGGTCATTTCGGGTTGCCACCGGTCTACTGCACAAATCCATCTGTGAGCCAGTCTAAATTTCTCCCCTTTATGAGTTGGTTATAGCAAAACCCTTATAAAGCCATGCTGTGAGCTAATAAAAGGGGTTGGTGTAGTAGAAGTAGGAGACACAGGCCCAGCTCACCTATCTACATAATCTCTGAGTGTCTTCTGATTCTACCTCGGCCTGATCTCAAGTGTGGCATTTTCATCATGCAATGGATTGCCATTGCCTTGCCTGATCTCATGACTTCATGCATGTGATAATACACAGTTCTTGATGGATAGCTCTGTTTGCATAGACAATGAATGAACTTTAGTCAGGTCCTCAGGGATCAAACATGCCCAAAACAGTGTTTTAAAGAGTACCTGTTTCCTGCAGAAGGCATGATGGTGCCAGAATTTCCCTATGGGTATTTGCCAGAGATGCCTCATGGCATCCTCATCCATAATGGATGCCTTTAACACCTGTTAGATCTGCTGGGTGATACAGATTGAGCAGCAGAGCACCAACCTGCACCTGCTGCAGAGACCTCTTGATCGTAATGCTATTCTAAACTAGGTACCCTGTGAGTCACTTGAGAATGGGTGAGAGCAGTAGTCTCAAATATAGTGTATGCTGACTCCAGCACCCAAAGAGGTTCAGGACAAAGGAGATAAAACAATCTCCCCTTTAGAGGGGATGTCGCAGCGTGGGCATGCCACTGGCACAGACACAATGAATGTGAATGTGTTAGTTCATCATTGCTGTATAACACCTTGCCACAAGCTCAGTGGCTTAAAACATGTTTTTATTTTACTATTTCCATGGCTCAGGAGCCCAGGTATGCCTTTACCACATTCTCTAATTCAGGGTCTTAACAGTCTGTAATCCAAGTATGACCAGGACTGGGGTCTCATCAAAGCCTTGACAGGACAAATCCACTCCTAAGCATCCTCATTTGGCTGGTGGGATTCTTCTCCACGCAGTTATTTGGCTGAGTACTCATTTGCTTGCTAACTATCGGCTAGAGTCCACCCTCAGGTCCCAAGTCTGCCCACACACAGTTCTCTTAGAAATAGGAGCCACTCACAATACGGCCATTGGCTTCTGCAAGGCAAGCAGCAGGAAATCTCTCTCCTCACAAGGGCATGTGTGGGGTGGCGGTCGGAAGATGAACGGTCTCTCTTTCATGGGCTTTCACCTAATTATCTAAAGTCTCACCCAATCAGGATAAACTCTTCTTTTATCAACTCAAAGCAACTGTTCTGGGATCTTAGTTACATCTTCAAGAGCCCTTCTGCACCTCTGCCGTATGAAATAACCACGGGAGTGAAGTCCCGTCATATTGACTATGTTACGTAGTCATTAGTCAAGACTACGTGTAGGTATTGTTTGTAAGATGCCTGAAGCACTGAAGAAAATGCGACACAGTTGACTCGTGAATTTTTTTAAAGGTTTGGAAAATTTGACTGAAACCAATGTTGGCATGTCTAAGAATTTTTCAAATGTCTACATTTTAATCACTAGTATAATTTAAGTATTTAGAAGTTGTTTCTCTGCTTGATGAAAATTAAAACTTAGTATTTTAAACATTAAACAACAAACTAGTAACAAATACCCACTCCACACAGGAAAACCACTAGAATATTAAAAATCTTACCAAGTTTTTTAAATATCCACTAATTTTTTTAAAGTTCAATGTTTTTTTGTTTCTGGAAGTTCTTTTTGGATCTTTTACAAATTTGTTTTCCCCCCAATAGTCTCTAGTTCTTTCATTGTGGTTTATATTCCTATTTTTATGTCTTCAATCATTTTAAATTCATTTCTTTTCTGGTGTCAGATTGCTTAGTTCAAGTTCTTGGGACGTTTTATCTTCTGAATCTCCTCACATGGTCTGTGTGTACCTTTTGTTCCCAGTGCAAGTTCAGCTTCAATGTGGCAGGCTCCTGGACCCACACTCCCCAGGACACTCCCCCAGGAAACTCCCCTAGGACATTGCCAGCAGCCCTATGTTGGCAAAATGTCCTTTCCCAGTGGTCCTGTGTTTGCTTCCACTGTGTCCCACATTTCTTCAAAGTGGGACCAGATTTTATACCATTGTTTCAGTCTCATGTTATATTAGTAATATATTGTACATTTGAATTCTGTACCTACAGGTAACAAAAGTTTTCCGTTTTGATTCCTCATGGGAGATTTGGTTTTATCTCCATCTTTTTTCTTCTGTAACTTCTTTATTCTTTCCCTTGACTAGTTGGAGACCTCATTCCTGCACTAAATGGACACCTGTTCTAGGATCCCATCTTTAAAAACTGATCCTACTCTAGCTCCCTGCCTCCTGCAGATCCACAGCCATGGCTGCTGTCCCTGAAGGTGGTGACAAATTCTCAGTCCCATTCTTAGAACTCATATTTAGAGCTAATATACTCTGAACTTCCTCGGGATCAAGTTATGTGCTTAATGCTGTGGCCACGCACCTCTTTTCAGTCCCATTCTTAGAACTCATATTTAGAGCTAATATACTCTGAACTTCCTCGGGATCAAGTTATGTGCTTAATGCTGTGGCCACGCACCTCTTTTCTCTTTCAAACTTGGCTATTTTTCATACAGAACTTTGTGATTTTTGGAAAGAGTGTTCATTACCTCAATCCTTCACATTGCCCAAACTGGAAAGATGGATAATATATTTGGAAGTAAATAATAATGGCATGTAGACTTTTAAAAATTAAGAAAGTCAAATGAAAACACCTGAAGTCTGAGAGAATCCCCCAATGATGATTTCCACGCTGCTGTGACCTACACTGAGAAGAAAGGAGCCCCATCGCTATGCACGGGTTAAGGTTCTCCGTGGATGGTAGTGTCACCATAAACATCTTTGCCACAAACATATCTTCCACAAACATTTTTGCTGTGTAACAAATTGGCTGTAATGCAATTTTACGATAAAAATAAAGTATCTGGCTGACAGTTTGATTTACATTTGGCAGACAATGTATTTTGTTCATTTGATTTCATTTTTCCATTGACAGAGTTCTCACTGTACTCCCATTTTTATATTAAATAAATTTTAGCCCTCAGAATGTTTTATACAGTGATGAGTGGGCGTGGTAGTCTTAAAACAGTGGATGATTACAGCTACCCATAAAGCCAGATTGCAAAGCTGTGTGTAAAGCCAGATTGCATACTGTACTAGAAAATGATAACACACCAGTTTGCAAATCCGTCAGTAAGCCCAGTCATCCCTCTCTCCTATCAAAACCTAAAGTCTACCGAGCTGTGGCAAACATAAAATATGAGGCTACTAATTCCCAACAGTCTTCAAGAGCATTAATGACCAATTCTTTAGTTGGAAAGTGATAGCTATCTTAATGAAGAAATTTTAGCAAAATAAGTGTGATTCTGAGTGAGGAGGCAAATCAACCAGCAAAAAACAAACAAACAAACTTATATTACAATGAACAAAAGACCTCAAAGGTGATGTATTTTCACTTTTCCCTTTTTGCAATAAAGTCCTATTAATTTTTTCCCGTTTCATTGTGTCCTTTTTAATACTTTAGGTTTTTGTTTTGTTTTGTTTTTCTTTTGCAGTGATACTGCCTTACGGCCAATTAGTTGTGCAGAAAAAATGCTTGTGGCAACAATGCTTGCAACAAAAATGTTTACAATGAAACTACCTAGAACCAAGATTCTTATTAGAAATGAAGAATCTCAGGCCATCCAAGACCTGCTCATTAGACTCTGTATTTCAACAAGATCCTCTGGTGAGAAACATGCACATTAAGGTCTCAAAGCCACTAGAAGAAAATAGCGATGCTTATATGCCTTTGTGACCCTTAAGAAGGGTCACAAGAAGAAACTTAGAAGACACAAAATATTTCTTTAGTAAAAGATCTTATCATTTCATTGCTTTTTCCACAATGACATATGAAATGACCCCCTAATCACTGATGATATCAAAGTTAATGTTAGTATAATTTAAACATCACATATTGTGTGAGATATTAGTAAAGTTCAGGTCTGTCATTAGTAGACTTTGCTTTTTATTAATAATCTGTTTTTTAATTTTACACTCTGCCAGTGGACACATATGGTAACAGCTGTCAAAAATAGTATTTTGGAAAAATGCTACTCTTTAATAACTTTAATGGTTGTTGGTTTCATCACAGAGTCCTTTGGTGCCCAATTTCTCAGAGATTAAAAGGACTTCATATTAAATTCTAGTTTAGGAACCTAACATAACTTTATCTCTTAGGAAGCCTGGCTCCTTGCCAGAACTCCAAGGCAAGAGAGGGTAGGACAGAATTTTTGGCACAAGCTTCCACTTGCAACAGGAAAAGGCATCTTCTGTCCTTCAGACAATACTTGAGGTCCAGGTACTTGGTTCCATCAAGTACATGTTCCCAGGAGATGGAGAGCCAAGAACAATAATGTTATAAATATGTCTGAATTCTTAAACCAAGTTTGCAAGCAGGCATTTTGTATTTCTTTTATCTGTGCTACAACCACGTCATTAAAAAATGTGGCCAATATCTAGTAACTTAGAGATGCGCAAAGAAAACCTAAATTTCTCACATCCCGAAAAACCAAACTGAGGAACCCTAAATCCAGTTGCCGAAGAACAACATTCCACTATAACTGAACGTGAGTATCTGTACCTCCAAACCCATCCTCAGGCTCCACACACATACATGTGCCCTATGACCATTTGATACAACAGGTCTTGAACCCTGTTTGATTTCCCAGTTTACCTTAAGTTGTTCCTAAGTGGTGAGGAGTACCTATAACCTGAGGCTGGCAGCCCTGTCTGGCTCTTGGAAATCCAGGCACTCCAGGATGGGAGGCCAGGAAACTGAGCCTCTGAGCAGCAGGGAACAACTGCTCAAGGATGCAGAACCCCTGGCTGTGCCTGGACCTTAACTCATCTCACAGGGGCGGAAGTAAGATTCTTGTATGGCCTGGAAATGAATGGGTATCCTTGGGAATATCTGAAGCCCTAAAAATATTCTTCTTTCTGCCATATTTATTCTTTTTCCGGAGCCCATCTTTACCCACGCAAACTAACTATTCTCTGATGCTGTTTGTCCTCCTGGCTCAGAACTAAAGCCATTTAGGAAAAAATGTGAAGAAGATATATGTGAAGAAATGGAGGTGACTTATCTAAGGATATGGGACCTGTGAGTCAGTGCTGTCCTGCTAAAGAGGGGCTCCCTCCACGGTGTCACACCTGTGAGAGTACAAATGTAACCACGTCCACCAGTATCACTTAGCAGGAGTCACCCTCAGCAGGACTTAAGCCTGGCATCAAGTGAACATGACTTCTGATTTGATTACTCATGTGCTTTTCTTTCTTTAGTTCTCCCCACAAAATTAAATCAGCCGGCCTTCTTGTAGTCAGCCAACAAGTTTTATAACAAAAATAAAATTTACCACAAAGAGAGAACTGACTAGTATGAAGTTAACCACACAGATCCAAAGGGGGGGATAAAAAGTGCTTAAAATGGGGTACATGCGTGCTTTCCCCCAAATTTAATAAATGTCATTGGAGTGAAGATAATTGTACGGGGATTTATTCTTCATTTAATTAATTAAAGTCTGAGCTATTATCAGAGTTGACAATAACAACCCAGATTTGTTCCAGTTGCTAAAATGCTGATGAGAGCACATGGCTTTATTTGCCTCTGCAGGCCCACACAGAAGAGCTTATGAGGAATGAATGCTGGATTAGCCACCGGCTGGGTGGGTGTGTGCAGCAGTTGATGGGATGTGACGGGGGAAGTGTGGTCTGTGCCAACTACTATAACATTGATTGTCTTATTACTGCTAGCAAAAATCTAAATAGATAGACTTTACATGCTCTAAATGAAAGGGAAAATACCTATAGCCTGCAATGTTCCAAGTGCACCCAGTTAACACAGTTGTGATGTGCCTAGCCCTGTGCTAGGCACCAAGGACACACATGAGCTCTGGTTTTCTAAGACTCAGTAATATGGTCCCATCGCCCTTGTCATAATCATCTATAATCCATGAAAGCAGAAACTGTTGCCTCCCCAAAGCATACATAGCACCTGACACATGGCAAACACTCAATAACTACATTTTGGTTGGATAGATGGTTAGATGGATGGATGGGTGGGTGTGTGAATGAATAACTATGAAACTACAGACTAATAAAATGTGGGTGAAGGAGCTTTTTACTTATTAGTAAAGGTTGAAACCTAAAGGGATTAATCATGCAATTGGCAGTCCCTGAGGCATCCTTTACTCCAAGGTTCAAATTGATTATCCCCAGCTCAGGGTCATGTATAAAATCATCCACTCTCTTTTTTTTTATTCACCAACTTGGATTATCAGCACCATTTACCTCATTCCTTTGATGAAGTTTTATGAACTCAAAAAAAGGTAAAAAAAATGTTTTTCTGTAAGTCCCAGAAAGGATGAGATTCTTCGAATACAATCACAGTGAGTCTAATATTCAAAATTTCTAAAAATCCACAAATGGGACAATATTAATTTACTTCCCAGTGCACTATGCCAGAAGTTTCCTCCACGTTGTTTTAAATTCATAAAATGTAGTTGCAGTATTGAAGAGAAAGTCTCTAAAACTAATTTTGACCAATGTAAACAGGTTACTCATCCTTGACCTACCCATCTCCTTATGAAGAAGGTATTTTACCATCCTTACTGATATCTGGAAAATGTTCAAACTCTGAATAGATATTTGCACCAGATCATTTCTCTAACATGGCTTTTCACAAAACCACAGCCTGGTAAACCCACATGAGGAACAACGGACACACAGGCACTGCAGGACCTTCACTCTGGCCACCAGAGCCAAGCTCTCATCTGTGTGAACGAACGCCCCCCCCTCCCAATGACTGACCTAACAGTTCAAATAAAGTGCAACGAACCACAAAAGTTCCGGACATTTATGGTCCTGATGTCCATGGTTTACCCAAACCCGTTCATTGCCTTTTTCTAATATGGCTTAAAAACCTGCTCTTCGGAATATAGTTTTTCCCTCATCATATTTTCTTCTTAATGCTATGTAGTAAATTCAAAAAATATTTTCAACATTTTATACGTAACATTGACACAAAAATAGGCTCTGTGCCTCTTTAAAAGTACACATCTGTTAATTATTCTGGTGCTGCAGCTGGAAAAATTCAGATTGTGCAAGGACTGTACCATCTAATAAGACAGGACAGGAAAACAGTCCACATGGTGGTATCATTAGACTGATTGTTTTTTGAAGATATAAAGAATATATGAATAATAATCTTTCCCTTCATAACTCTTGCTGACTTGAAGGCACAATCAAATGGCACATTTCTGATTAATCCGGGGCCCAGTCCACCAGGCACATGTGCAGAGTTCTGATAAGGTGAAGAAAGATGTGTTTCCATGTCAACAATTTAAAGGTTGGAACTATTTTGAGTTGTTAATATAAACTTTGATATTAACTCACTGACTTTGATGGTTTTGCAAAGAATAAATTCTAACACAATTACAATGACTGCTGAAATGTATGAAATCTCTAGAGAGCCAGAAAAATGGGTATGCGTGACAGGTTTGTCAATCATCTCTTGTGCTGATTATGTGACATTAGCATGTGATTTTTGCTAACTAGAAAAATGACAGTATAGTATTTCATAATGGCCCCAAACTCAAACATTATCATACTTTATGGGTTCCTCCTGTGTTTTTATGTAATCACACACACATACACACAAAAGCCCCATGGCTATATCTTGAGGTATCATAGCATCGCACTAGCTTATTAATACTCAGAAAACTGTATCATTAGCATAACTTCAGGCAGTAATATCCTTGGCAATAATTGGAGAATCATGATAATTCTGGTCCCTGGGTATTACACCAATCACTATCCAGTTTTCTTTCTCTGGACTCCTGTATTCAGGGACAAAAGGACTAACTACTATTTTATGTCAGGACTCTTATAATCTCAATAGGAAGAACAAAAACAAAAACAAACAAACAAAAAAGATAGTTTTTCAGTGATTATCACAAATCTAATGTCATTCCCAGAGATTTAGTGAATTCACAGCATGTAAGTGGAATGAGAAGCCACAAGAGAATAATAGATTAAAGGCATGACTAAGAGTAGTCAGTCAAGATTTAACTGGGCCCTGGCTGGTGTGGCCCAGTAGACTGAGCACTGGCCTGTGAACCAAAGGGTCGCTGGTTCAGTTCCCAGTCCCCAGTGGCGGGTACACAAGAGGCAGCCACACACTGATGTTTCTCTGCTTCTCTCTCTTCTTCCCTTCCCCACTCCCTAAAAATAAATAAATAAAATATTTAAAAGAAAAAGATTTAACTGGGAGGGAAATGTCAGGGGAGGTCTGGGGGAAGTAGCATAAATACTGCTAGGAAAAGTCAATTTATAGATTTTCTAAATCCTAATTATTCCCCAAATTCTAATTTCAATCTTTCCAAAAATAATGAGAAACACATTACATTGACTAATGTTTGATGTTCACAAGTGGTGGCTATAAGAATGTGCCTCTGACCTGTGACTGGGAATCCCCAGGAAATGCCCTCTGAAGACCCCACCGGCCTCTGTGCTAAAGCTGCACTTCTCATGGCTCCTCACAGCCAACAATCAACAGCGGCAGAGAGGCTGGGCAGGCCAGGACCTAGGAGACATGGGACTTCTCTGATGAGCAATCTCGCCTCCAGCACTCCTGGAGCCCTAGCAAACTTTCCTCCAAACTGCACAGTGGTCTGACACTCCCATCCAACCTCCCTTCCTTCTCTCTCTTCTTCACTCAAGACCCACCAGCCTCTTCCAATTTGATCCCCATTTTCTCTGAGAGGCATTTCCCTATTGTGCATTTCACCTGTCTTGGCATCTGCTTCTTCCAGGACCCGCACACAATCATGCCCCGAGACATTCTGTATTCCCAATGAAGATTTTAAGGTAAGGAATTCATATTTGTGGAACATCTACTATACTGTAGGTACTTTATAAATATTACTTAATTTCCCTTTCGAATGTTAGATAGTATTATCTTATATTTAACCATTGAGAAAGCTATACTCAAAGTTTATTAATCTGACTAAATCATACGAATATGCCATTTTTGTGAGTCAAAAAGGGTCACATGTTGGCAGTTTCATGTGGCTTAACCTATATGATTTGCCATATAATTAGCTACTAAGGGAAGAAACTAAAATCTGGACAATTTCTGTCTGCTTCCAAAACATACGTCCTTTTCATTCTACCACAATGGTGTACAGTACTCAGTGACAAGAGAATAAATCTCACCATGTGTTTACTCAGTGTCCTATTTGGCATGGTATATTCTGAAGGTGTCTTAGAACACCAGATATACTAGAGACCCTGTGATAATTTGTAAGAATGTCCTAGTTCTAAATCTTTCTTCAATTTTCGTAATAATATAGGGGGTTACAAAACAGCATGACTGATATATGTGTACATATGCACAGGAAAGCCTGGAAGCCTCTGGTGGTAGGAACTGTGTAATTTTTGTTCTTGTTTTTGTTTATATATAGTTTGTTTTCTACAATGAGCATATAGTACTTGTATAATTAAAAAGTTATTAAACTAAAACATCAAATTCTACTGTTAGTTAATTATCATTCAAACACCTTCATGATCCCTGACAATCAGTGATACACTCTAGGTAGCACGCAGACTAGTCAGCAGGGGGAAAACATATCTATCCCTGAAAAGTCCTTTCTGCTCTGTCTGCAACTTGTTCTGGTCATGGACCTTTTCCTTTTCGGCTGCACCCCTCTGGGTTTACTCTGAGGACCCCTCTGCCTGGCAGTGACAGTGTGCCTCAATGAGAACGGGTCAGGAGGAGGCAGGCCACCCAGTCGCAATTCCTCTGAAGGTATCAAGACAGCTCCCTTTGGATCAAAGGAAACTTGAGCTCACAGAGATCCCTGCACGAACTCCCAACTTTGCGCTGCAATTGAATCTACTTATTACCCACAGACAAATTCAAGAGAGAGAATTCAAGCTTCTCTAATAGCTGTTTGTGAACGTGAGGTTAAAAACAGACATTTTCATGATGGCAGCCAAGCAACAGGGCCACACAGGATAAATATTGACCAAAGTGAAGCCTAAACCAATATTTTATCTTAGGTAATATAGCAATAGATCGTGAAAACCCAGATTTTGTTTTCTGCTGTAAGCATAGTTAATCATTTTCCTAATCCTGACCTTGAAATTTAATTGAAGATAAGTTTAGATTTAGGATCAATTATTCCAAAAAGGAAGAAAAGGCATTTCAGCAATAATAAAGTCATTTGTCACTATGTCCATACCACTTTGTACACTTCTGCAGTGTAGTGTATTGGATTATAAAACTTTGTGTCCTTGCCTGTCATCTGTCACTAGACTTCATGTTGTGTAACTAGACCATTGAATAACTACTCCAGTTCTTAACCAAATATGTGATACCTCATCAACAGTTAATAAATGTATATTAAGTGGGAAAACAAATGGGTGGATTTGTAACTGAGAAAT
>VMDR010015279.1:0-22502 GCA_007922815.1 Macrotus californicus | reverse complement strand
ACTGAAAGTGTCGCCTATGCTTCTTATTCCTCATAACAATCCTGTGATGTGAAAGCAATTTCTATCTCTATTTTAGATAAAGAATTAAACATAGAAAAGTTATGGAAATAATACAAGGTCACACACAGCTCCTGATGGGGTTGTACTTGGAACTCAGATATGTGTTTAAACTTTTATTCATCTTCAATGACTGGATTAGTAATGAATGATGCAAAACATTTTAATAACTTTTCTAGGTTTCTATGTTGCCTGTAAAAGATTAGGGTTTCAGAATATCTTGTAAAGAAGAACTTCAAAGTCTTATTTAAAAATCTCTGTTAGACAGAGGGATAGACTTTAAATACAGGGCTCTCTTATCTGGGAAAGGTGAATTAAAAAGGGGCAGCCCAAACCACGAAGATAACAGCCACTGCTAGAATGGTCATCGGTCACAGGTTTTGTTAGGAAGAGCGACATGAAATTTAGAAGATAAAATCATATTCAGGTAGAAAAATTATTAAAACCAGAAAACATGCTCTATATAAAGACCTTTTTCTTTCCTGCAAGTTTTCCATCCTGACCTACAAAGTACAGTTTATGTTGGAAAATGTTTTCATCTCAGTCATTTTTGTTTCAGGGAAAGGTAGGGCATATTAAAACTCATCTCTATCCAGAATCGTTTTCTCTTCAATCAACCTCAGATTTCAGTGAGTCAGAAAATAATAGAATGCCTGTGTGAGATCACAGAAAACAAAGAGATAAAGCTCTAAGATTTTTTTTTCCTTTAGAAAGAGGCTTATACAATGATTGGAGCAGACATCAGGAAATTAGACCAAATGGTAGTGTTAAATCCATTAGCCAACCTACATTCTCCAGTGAAAAATGACATAACTTTTAACAGTTTGGGTGAAAAAATTAAATATGTGGCTAGGATCTTTAATTCCTTTGTGGGTTACTCCTCTAGTAAGTATTTGCTAAAGTTTCACCATATGTAGTTCCTTGGCTCGCACTTCAGATCACGTGTAAAATTTATTTAACAGGCATATTCTCAAAACAGTTTAAGCCCTGAGAGGTCTTTTTCCATTTCCTTGGTAAGTTTTTATTTCTTGTTATTTATTCAGGGTTTAGGGGCATGTATAAAAACATGTGTGTGTATGTATAAATGAGATTTTTAGCATTATTTATAAAATCTAAGCATTCAATTATCTATGCTTTCATCCCTTTGATTGAAATACTTTCTTAAAATTAGAAGAAATAAAATTTATCAAAGTCAAAGAAATATATGTAGAAGACAACTATTTCCTGTTATCCAAATAAAGCTGGACTTTGGGTATTACCTCTAGTGAAGGAATGTTTCCAAAGTAACATCATTAATAAAAACCCACAAAAAGTCAGAAGTAAGATCTCATTCTTCATTCAGAAAGTAAAACACTTCAACGGGATGGTTGGAATAAACCAGCCTTCGATGCTAAGTTGCTTCTAACATAAAGTGGGAAACCTCATGGGTTTATGTGTACATTGGGTCCTCTTTCTAAGGAGAAGCCCCCCCCTCTAACATAGGCAGACTTCAGGGAGGGCAGAGTAAGTGACTCCACACAGGATACAATTTAAGGACTGCTCAGTGGCCCCCACCTGTTCAGATTCTTACGTGCACAGCCTGTCATGGTCCCTGACCATCATTATGAAACAGAGATTCTTCAACATCTGAAATGGGCTGGTTTGATAGTCAACAGCCAGTCCTTTCCACCGTATGTCTTGGTACGAGGCCAGGGCTAGAGATTATCTAAAGGGCATCCTGAGGTAAAGACTAAGGCTGGAAAGAAAACACAAAAGGTAATTTGGGCCGCTTGGCAATGTGACTCAGAGAAAGCCTTGAGTCTGATGTTTAGTCACACCAATGTGGGTTCCCCGTGGAATCCATAACTGATGCAGAGAGCAAGGGTTGTTCTTTCGCATCCTAAGCAGAAAGCACGTATTTAACTTTGAAGGAAAATTATGGCAGGGCCAATTCTTTGGAGCTATTCTGTTCAAAGATGTTGTAATTTCAACACTATGTCAATACCGCATGCTTATCAGCATCTGGAAGAGGGCTCATGGATCAGCGGACAGGGATGAGCCAAGTCAAACTCATGAGCATAAAAATCAGTCTGGTTTATTCTAGAGGAAAATGAAAATTTTATGTGATAGCCAGGTCACATACATTTAAACAATAGAAGTGAATTTATTGGTTCATGAAGCTGGGGGATCCAAGGTAGTACAGCTGATTTTAAGCATGTCTCAATCTAAACGTTCAAATAAGCTCATTGGATTTGACCTATTGTTCTCTTCTTTTCTTTGATCTCCTTTTAAGTTTGTTTTCAGAAATGACCATTCCAAGCACAAATTTGTAGCATCCCCATATCTGTGATTCTGGAGAACCAAGGGAATATTTCTCTCTCTGAGTGGCTGTATTGGTCTCTCCCCCAAAGGACTTATACTGGCGCTTCTTGCTTGGTCCTAATCTAGTTTTACTTTTCTGTCCCCACAGTTCTGCTGTGCAGTCGGATCAGGCCTCAGTTTATTTCAATACTGAGAAAAATGTGCTGAGGAGACATGCAGATAATGATTTTTGGCACGTGTTTGAGTCTTTATTTCAATCAGAGTGACAAAAGTGACTACATGTTGATACCTGCCATTGTATTCAGGTTGCACCTGATCTGACAGGTTCTTACTGACAGACACGGGCTCCGGGGAACTTCGTGTCTGTTACCTCCCCGACGCCCCTTCTCTGCCTATCTCCCTGGGTATCTGTTACTAAAACAAAAATTTTCATTCGAAATTAAGAGGGTTTTAGAGCAAAAACAATGGTAAGGAGAAAAATGGCTGTTTTTTTTTTCTTCTTACTAGTTATAAAAGGAACCCTCAACTTTCTACATTTTTTAGACAATGTGAGCCCGTTTACTGGTCCTTTTGACTTTCAAACTCTCTGCAAACACAAAAGCATGATTGAGAGGAGACAGTGGTGATATTGGGTCCAGAAACAAAAGAAGCCTTGACTAAAGTTTTGCAAGTGCAAGAACACATTAAAGTGCAGCTAGCTCAGCAATAACATGATAAATCTATAAATAACTATTGTGAAACATTTACTACCAGACTTTTAAGAATACGGGTTTTGAAATTCAGTCAATTATTTTATCATAGATTAAATTTAACAAAATAACGTTGAAGGCTAGGCATAAATAATAAAAACTTGGAATTAAAGTTTATTGAGAAAAAAAATAAAAGTCTGACGTTTAAACCTAGTGTTAAGTCAATGGGAGAGGTCGGATTTAATTCGCAGGCACATGCACACCACTTTTTAGTAGCAAGTTCACCACATAAAGGAAACATCCTGTCTGTGATTTGCTTGCTCCAGAATACAGAGAGAAAGCAGTTGTTTACCTGGGTGTCCAATAAAGTGCAATCCTGGTGACTAGTGAGTGATATTTTACTCTTCACTTTTCAGTTTCATAGAAAACCAGTGAATGTACATCAACGCTGCTTCAGAAGAACTTGTATGTCACTGGGTTTATGTTTATTTACAGTAATTGACTCTATTTGACTTGTAATCCAGTTTTTAAGAGACCACAGTAGACAGATCTTGATACATTCGGTCACTATGGTCCGTAATGGATCCAATTATGGTGTGCTTTGCAATAGTGAGGCACTTTTAATCTAAAACTATGACCTTTTTGGATGCATAATGAGAGTTAATAGTAAAGCGAGGCTTTGAAACAACTGAACACAAATGCCAGGTGACTTATTCACAGTTGTACAAGGAAAGAATGCATAATGATTTCTTGAAATTTACTTTGTCTTTGCAGAGGTGCTAGAGGGAAATGAACTGTGGAAGTGTCAATCAATTGATATTTATAAAGGACTTACCAGGCTCACGGCACTATGATAACCACTTTTCACAGAACAAGAGAGAGATACTAAGTATGCTAAATTTTATCACGCTGTCAGGAAATTCACTTTCCTAACACCAAAGTCACTGTCCATCATGGGGTGGAAGAAGGAATTTAAGCGGACCTTGAAGAGTTTATTGAATTTAGAGAAGCGGAACACATGGGTTTCATGGAAGTGAAGACGAATTATGCAAAGTTGGAGTGACGGAAGTGGGAATGAATGTGTGGGGATAGGTAGGGAATAAGGAGGAAGAAATGAAAATGTACTGTTTAGATACAGCAAACTGGGCTAGGTAAGGAAAGATTATATTAAGGGAGGCTTTCAAATTCACTAAAGGAATGGGTAGGGGAATGATACTTGTAACATCATAATCGGGCCAACTGGTGTAGCAAACTATAACATATATATTAGAAGAAAAACAGAAAGTCTAGATATAGAATGAAATTCAATGATTATTGTAAGAACTATTGGGGAGTTTGGTCAAATGACAGTCAAGTTTAAATTGAACGTTAAAACGACACCTCACTCTTAAGCAGTTTAACTTAGTACTGTCACATATTATGAGGGTATTTTTAAGTATTGTTTTGAAAGACATTCTTATGAAATAGTTTGTTTTTTATTAAATTTCATATAATCTTAAGATGTGATTTAAAAGAAAAAAGTCTGCCCATAAATGTATCTCAGGGAACCTTCAGGGAAAGGTGGTGTATTACTTTTCAAAGTTCATCAGTATGAAGCTATTTGCATCAATTCCACTCAAATCAAGAGTTTAGCCTTATCCTAAATTAAGTGAAAAACTGAAATTTAGACTATGCATTTGCATTATAGTTAATTTTCTAATTAACAGACACTGTTTTTCCAAAAACAGCGAAAGGAAATTCAGACAAATGTAATTTTCTCTAAAAATGGACTCAGTCTTATTATTCCTTACTATTCTCTCACACTATCCAACTATTTGACTAATCAAGGTTATGTGCCAGATGACCTTGGATTTAGGCCCAAGCTTTCACACCTTGGACCTTTACTATTAGCATTTCTCCTACCAATGGAATCTTGTCTCCATGACATTTCTCAAATTCTGTCCATTTTTAAATTTTCAACTAAAAAAAAACATCTTTCCTGTGAAGATTTTTTTATGGTCCTATTAGAATAAGATGTTCATCTGGCTTGTCCTGAAATTATTTTTATGCCTGTATTACATCTATGATTAAATTATTAAAAATGATGTCAGGGGGAAGATATTGTGTTCTCTCTGTCTCTCTGTCTGTCTCTCTGTCTCTCTCTTAATTCTGTTGTATTCTGGGGTGGGGGAGAGTGGTGGGGGGGAAATGCAAACTGTAATTGAACAACAATAAAGTAATTAAAAAAATTCTGTTGTATTATTGATATCTACAGAAGAGTTCCTTGGAAATGCAGAGGTTAAAAAGTATCTGCAACTGGAAATTGATTTAACTTTAAATTGTTAACAAAAACAAGATCAATCTTGAACTGTTACTTAACCTGTGATATATCTTTGCTATTTTCTTTATGTACTTTGTTTATAAGCTAGA
Organism: Macrotus californicus; assembly: GCA_007922815.1. Classification (NCBI taxonomy): domain Eukaryota; kingdom Metazoa; phylum Chordata; class Mammalia; order Chiroptera; family Phyllostomidae; genus Macrotus; species Macrotus californicus. The sequence goes on along the minus strand of VMDR010015279.1, from coordinate 17,046 downwards.
AATGGAGCTTCTCCCCAATACAGCATTTACTGCTGTTGTGTTTCTCACTCAGTATGTTAGCAAGAGGATGGGTTTAGGGGTCAAACCAACCTGTTGTTATGCGCCACCTTTACTGGTTTTTAAAATTACCCACTCTGAGATAAATCTTTCTTATATGTAAAATGGAGGTTGAAAGAATACCTATTTCCAAAGCTCTTCTGAGGATTCAATGCACAAACGTTGGCCAGTGGCTTTGCACAGTGCCGATATAGGTCAAATGCTCCATAAGAGTTGGTTTCCTCTAAAGCTTTTGAGGAATAGTTGAATATTCTAATTCTTCCCTCCCTTACCCATGCTTACAACCCTTCTCATGTCTAAGTTTCTGATGGATTTTGCCTTGGAATCCCAGAAGACAGCAGATTTCCAAACTATCAAGACTTGTTTTCTTTTTTTCCATGTGAGCCTAAGAAGGAGAGCATCTTGTTAAATTTCATTCATTTCTTATTTTCCTCCACAGACTTCTCCACACAAGATCTCAAGGCCTAGAGAAGTGATGACTGTTGGAGGGAAGGCAGACAAGAAAACAAGGAGATGGGATGCATGATCCGTTGGAAACTTACATGGAATCATGATCAGTTCACCTTAGTTTAAATCTAATACTTCTCTTCTCAAATGATTACGTATTTTCCTACTTAATAATGACCAGTGCAGAAAGGCTAAAAGACCTTTGAAGTTCAATTGATAAACTATCTCCAGATCTTGTGAAACTATGATTACCCAGCTGGCTTATTGTATATTCAAATTCAATTTGAGACAATAAGAAAATTGTACTCACATGTTGACTGTCGGGTCTGTGCTGTGTGTGCACATGTGTGCTCATGTGAGTGCATATGGAGTACATGTGCATGTACAATTGTTAGTAATATGTGAGTGAAACTGATTGGAAATGTGGACAGTTGAAAAAACTGAGTCTAAATGGAAAATGCTCAACAGGAGGTTTCTATGATCCAGGAACCTATCTGACTTGAAGCTGTTAATTTTCTCTGGTATGTTCCAACACACTGCCAGGGACATATAGGATTTCTCCCCAGTGAGTGCAGTTATGCTCTTTCTTAAGCTGCTATAGCAGTGGAAGCAAAGTTCTCAGGATCTTTGAGAGCATTTCCTTAGTCATATCAGAAAAGGGACTGCATTTTTCTGTATAGAGATGAGTTTTCCTTTCATCCCAGTGGCTCTTCTTTCAAAGCCCTGAGAACTTCACCAAGTGGTCTGTTCAGTCCTCAAACTAGCTAGCCCACACAGACATGACACTGTGTTTCTGTTGGTGTTTTATGGTCTTGTTAAGCTCTCTCTCTCTCTGTATGTATATATATATTCATATACAATGAAATTACTGTCTACCTTTCAAGGTAAAATCCACAATTTGTGTTTCACTTTTCAGTTAAAAACATTTCTTTTTCTCCCTCTCCCCAAATTTACTCTTCTGGAAATTGAAAATTTACTTCTCTGCTAAACTGCAAGGCATGCCAAACCCCAAATAGCTCAGGGATCATAATTCAGAAGCTGTGGGTTTAGTCTCTTGTATGCAAAGTCTGTAGAAGTAACAGACTGGGATATTTTGCCCTGGGATATGTTTCTCAGGACAGCCAGGAAACCCAGCAGGAAGACACAATTTTACAAAAAAACTTGTCGGGATGAATGCTTCATATTTCAATCCACATGGTAATGTAGACAGTATCTTTCCAGGTAGGCAAGATCTCCTTGTGCAAAAAGGTAAGTGATTTGGGAAATAACATTTATTTCCCACTTTTTCTTCGGATTTAAGATCATTGGACTGAGACTTAAAAGTTGAAATTCTAGTCCCTGCGGGAAAGTTAACTAACTGTGACCTTGGGAAAAATGGCACACTCCCTGAGCCTGTTTCCTCAGCTGAAATTTGAAGGGTTTGGAAGGAGAGATGTCTGGCCTCCTCACCCAGGTCTATAATCTTGGGATTCCGTGCTGGGACTCCTTTCCTGCGCTCCTTCCCTCCACACAGCAATGCCAGAAGGTGCTTGTGTTCACTTGGCTTTGTTTGTGAGTGAGTGTGTTCTTCATTTCATTATTTCCCCACTTAAAATAACATGGAATTCCCCATGGTCTGTAAAGAGATCTCATACTGAGTGCTATATGTTGCAGCCAGTTTCCCATTTTAATCCTCTAAAAATATCTCCGAATACAAAACAAGTGCAGCTTGTTACAAAGCCTCTCCTTGACTTGCAGCTTCCTGAGTGGGCAGCCCTCTATCTACAAAATGTGCAATAGCTAAAAGAGTTGGAGTTTAAATATAGCCTGACGACCAGGGTCAGGCTTTGTGTGGCCTTTTCATACATTAGACTATGGAGCCTGGAGTTGGAGTGAGAAGAAGCTGTGAGCAACAAAACTAGCTCGGGTTCTGTGTTGATTGTCCCTCCTCTCCGTAATTTCTCCTTGTGGGGCAAAATGAACTCACACATCTTAAGTATATACGTTTAGAGACAACTACAAGTAAATCTGCAATGAATAAAAGAGTGGTTGATATGAGACATGAAACAACAAAAAGGCAAATGTTTTGTGAGAAGACTAAAGGAAAAGAACATTAAAGGAAAAAAGTGATAAAGAGCTTAAAGGTAAGAAGTATGCAGGCATGGCAAATGATGGAAGAAGAGACAAGAGACAAATGGAAGTGTTGGCTGCATCTGGGCTTTTGAACCTGGACAATGGGGGGGGAGGGGATGGCATGAATCGAGGTGAGCTAAGTTGGAAGAAGAGTTCAGATCAGGGCATGAGGAATCTGAGGGCTTACCACTGACTCAAGTGATGCACTTTTGTCCACAGGAGTCAAAAAATTAGAAAAGGAAGTTAATTTGAGATTAAGATATTGTCAATAATTTTTATCTTAAAAGAACATTGGTCATATCACATACTTTCAATAAAACTAGCTCACTCAATTAGAATGGAAACTGAAGACCTCTAGACTCTGGACAGCATATATTGATAACTTTATTTTAGAAATTATTTTACTTTTTAACAGTTCCATTGACTAATAGCCTAATAGGAGTTTTTCCTACTCAAGAACTCATTCTAAAAATCTCAATTGAGTTTACCCAGCTGTTTGTTATATGTATCTGCACAACCAACACTGTGTTGAGAGCACGTTGGGATAAGAAAGAAATGTATAATTTTGCCTTCAATATTGGACCGTTTAAATCTGGCTGGAGAAATCAGACATGTTCTTGGGAAGAAATATCACTGTAATGACCGGTAAGATCAAATAACATTTATATATTGAAAATTTAAGAACATCTATCTTTGACAGCTTACATTGGTGATGTTCAACTACATTGAATGGATTGATTTGATGTTGGGCATGGATTTCAAATTCAGCACAAAACCTAACTGATCATCTCTCTGCTCTCATTCCCACCTCTCTTATAATTTCTCTTACAGCAAATATCCCAGCAGTCCTCCACATCATCAAATCAGAAGCCTGGAAATCTAGAATGACTCTTACCTATCTGTCTCTCCTTCTCCCACTTGCCCCCCAATTTAACCATGTTTCCTTGCTTTATATTTCTAAAAATCCGCTGCTGTTTTCATAATACAATCAAAATGAAAGCTTTTTACAGTTCTGGTCTCCTTTCCCACCATTCACTTCCCCAATCTGTTTATTAGGTTCCCTCCCATAGGAGGTCCTTGGAATTTCCCATCATGCCCTCCTTCTAGTCGGCTTGGTTTTGCACTTGCTGGGACCAACATTTCACCTTACTTCAACAGGCAAAACCTTAGCTTTCCTCTCTGACCTCGGTCAGGAACTACCTACTCAGCCAAAGCTCCCCCATCTCTCTGGCCCTAATTCTTCCATCTCTTGGGCTCCAATAGGCCTTATTATTGCTCCTGATGGGACACTTACACCATTTCCTGAATATTGGTTGTTTTTTTATCTGCCACCTTACTGGACTGTGATCTCCTGCAGGCAAGTAGTGTCTTATTTTAAAAAATCCATTATTGGGTCTTATGCAGCACCTATTATGTTATAGGTATTCAAAGATGAGACTACATGGACAAGATTGAAATATAGGAGCTTGTTTTTTCCTAAAAACACATTTCTCTTTTCTGCCTTTCTTGCCTCAATGTCTTTCACACTGGGTGTATATTTTTCTCTTAGCATGTTTTCCTTCTTAAATCTCCATTTGTCCCCTTTTTCTTTTTCACTCTCCACTCCCCCATCTCTCTGGATATTCCTTTGTTAAACTAAACCAAACAACTTTCTTCTTTTCTTCTAGCGGAAATTTCCTGAGCTTCCATTATGTGCCAGACACAAAACTGAGAATTTTCATTAACTATTCCTTAAATATCATAATCTGTGGAGTAAGTTCTATTCTTTGTTACATTTTACCAATGAAGAAAGCAAGGCCTAGAGAAATTAGTGATTTGCGTAAGATTGCACAAGTGAGCAGTAAAAGCTACAGCAAGCCGGGTCCAGAGCCAGTCTTAACAACTGTGCTTTGTTATATGGAACAGAATTATGCTTTTTAATTTTCTTTAGAATGATTTATTTTCTCTACCAAATCATAAGAGAATAATGCTGTGGGTAAGTCCCGAAAGGAAATGGAAAAATAATACAGAGAGGAAAAACGGATGAAATTTGAGGCGATTCTGAGAAAGTAATTTGAATCTATCTTAGTTCTGATCTGGTTACCAAGCACATCTAAATCAACCACCTCTGACTCAGGTGTTGTTTCACTGCATCAACCTGTAGGCATTTGTGCCCTGTGGGCTGAAATTCCACAGTGCACATCCCAAAGCTTCTCACATGCCAGTGAGCACCTTTCCTGTGGTTAGGCCTATGCACAGACAACACAGGCAGCACAGACATTCATAATATACCACACACACAAAGACCAGGTGCTTGCCCAAAACACACAGTCCTCTCCTGTTACTGGAGCTAGTTGACCAACCAGCTCAGCCTTGTACTGGGCTGGATTTCTCCAGCTTCTAACCGAACTGCATCTAAGCACAATACAGCATCTTGTTCAAGCCCATGAATTAAACACTCTAGCCCTGGATCTTTACTGTGTCAGCCACAAGTGATTCAAGACAAATATATTCAGGGACTTCATATTGGATCTCTGTTGGCAAGCTGACATTCCAGTTATGTAAGTGCCACATTAAAAGTAAAATTCACATACTGTTGTATGGAATTTGCAGGAAGAACTGCTGACTGGTAGGAGCCTCGTGTTGACATCACAAACCAAGGTCAGGGCTAAGTTGTAAATATAAGTTGTATGAATGAGTTTCTTAAGGTAAGAAAAAAATGGAGTTACTGTACTTCTGAGTCTTATTATACTGATTGATGAAGTAAGCCCTGGGATGTTCCTCTTCACATTTAAATTATTGTGTCAATGCAAATAAAAAATGGAATAAACTTTCTATAGAAAATTTCTTAAACTTGAGAAATTAAAATAGAGAAAAGTTGTTTCTTCCCCGTGTTTTAAATCCCAGGCAAATTGTTCTCAGTGTCAATGGAGACAAACTGAAATGTAATGAACCCTTTATCCCCCCAAAACTCATACCCTTAAGTGTTCATTTTGCTTCATTCTACCTGTAGCTCAAGGAAAAGGGTGGCTCTGATGTGCACCTATGGATCACGCTAATCTAAATGTCACAACATAGAAGGTTGGGGGCCTAACCTCACTTTTCAGGCTTCTGGTTTCAACTTATAAATAAATCAAATGATAAGAGTTCGCAGGTGAATAAATCTTCATCAATGAAAAAAAAAGCACAATAAATTTGGCATTGTGTCCTTAAATTCTGGAGTAGGGTAATGTCATAAACTGACAATGTAAATGTTTTAATGCAAGAAATTTCAAACCTACAAAAGGACAGAGAAGAGCACAATACGTCCTAACGTTCTCACCAACACCCACTTTTGACTATCAGCAACTCAGGCACGTGCTCACTTGATCTGTCTTCCTACCCACTGTCCTCAGCCCCACAGCGTGTGCTGCAATTCATTTCTCAGATATCGTTTTGTTTCATCTCTGAATATTGCAATGTGTCTCTTTAAAAGATACAGTATTCTAAAACTGCAAGCAATAATGAATTCCATATGTGTACAGTCAGGTTTCAAATATCCCTTGTTATCACATTAAAAGTTTACAGTTTGTTTGAATGAGGAATAATGCCACTTTTAAGATATTTCTTAATCTATACCTTGCTTCTCTATACTTCCTTTGTTGAAGAAATCAGGTCACTTGTTAAACCTACAACCTGCATTGTACCAAGAATAACTTTAACACTACTTTTGACTTGACTATTTGTATTTTAAAGGGAACACTTGCTTCCTTCTATAAGATTCATCACTTTAAATAAAAAAAGAATGATTTTTGCCGCACGCTAGATATACGTTTGATTTTTGTCCATTGAAAACCATTTTCCTACATTTCTTTGATTATGACAACAGAACATGATGGAAAAGGATTGGAGACTGATCAGTCATGGGAGGCCAAATCAGCTTTCTTTTCACTGACTCTTACAGTTAGGAAGCACCTTAGGGAGCAGTCTGTTCAATTTCTTTTAACTGTTGGAAAAAATGGAGGCTTGCAGAATTCAGGCTAGAATAATTATTTTTAAAATTTGCTTTTTGAGCATGTAGAGTTCCTCAAAGAGGACCAAGTTCTTCAGAGATGCCCTACTTCGTAGGGTTAGAGGTGGGAATATGAGAGGCGTTGATGAGTAGGGGTCGCCTCTGGAACAGATTCAGAATCTGCTTTTTGGTTCTTCCTTAACAAGCCTGACCTCTACTTAGGGACGTCCATGGTGCCATTGCTGACTTCCTAAGCAATGTGGTTTAGTGTGGCATAATACTGGACAACAGGACTTGAATCATCAGTTTGAGCTGGATTCCACACTCTGGCTAATTGCTACCTTCCCTCTCTGAATTCCAGGCTTCTCATATGAATAATCTATTGTAGGTAGTGCTGTAGACTGTGCAGTCCCCAGAGAGGACTGCATTTCCCAATGCCACCAGCACCAGGCTGGAACTTTGCTGTTTCTGTGTGGTGGGAGGAGACTACATCCCACTCAGAATTCAGGAGCTGACATGTGATTTGCTTTGACCGATAAAACATGAGGAGAACTGACTTGTGCCATTTTTAAGATATAGTTCGCCATGTCACTCCTTTCTTTGCCCAGAAATAACAGTAATGCAGAGACAAGGGCACGTAGAGTGCCCAAGAAATTCGTGTTAGTTGTGAAAAATCACTGGAATTTGAGAAGTTGTTTGAGAATACAACCCGGCTTGATAAGCACGCAAAGGCATGCTCTATTATTACCCTTGTCAGGTTGCAAAGAGAATCAAATACAGCCACATAATTGGAAGCTTTTAAGTCCATGTGAAACATCTACCTCTTCTGTGCATTATTTCTTGAACATGAATTTTATATCCTCAACCAGAGTGTCAGAGACTCAGGAAAACTTCAAATTATACTGCATTTTGATAGTTTAGAATATACGGCCTGCACACTGTTTCATTTGCCCTGCATTTGAAGTTACAGTTGTGTTAAGGGTGTGACTCTGACAAGTGTAAGCTCTGTGAAATTAGGCAAATCACTTAATTTCTCTGAGCCTCATTAAAATTGCTGCTTTGCCCTGCTTTTGGCAGCGAGAACTATAACTACAGTATATAGAGGGTTTTGTTAACTCCTTAGAACCACATCATGTTTTTTAAATTATAGAGGTTTTATCACATCTTTTAATGTCTGGTAGGATTAGCCTCCCCCATAATAATTTTATATTTAAAGACTTTATTTTTATATCAGTATTTTTTATTTTAAAAAATTATCCAAAAAAATACCCAAAAAGGTAAAAATATTTAAAAATTGAGGGTGGAGAGCAGGTAAAAATTTTAAAAAGTATATATGACATAGTAATGCTTATAAAGAAATAAGACAATGTATTTTAATGAGACAAAAGTTACAATATATCAAACATTAAATAATTTTATAATGCTAAAATATTCATCTGCCCTGGCTAGTGTGGCTCAGTGGATCAAGTGCTGGCCTACTAACCAAAAAGTTGCCAGTTTGATTCCCAGTTAGGGTACATGCCTGGGTTATGGGCCAGGTCCCCAGTTAGGGGTACATGAGAGATAATGAATTGATGTATCTCTCACACATCTATGTTTCTCTCCCTCTCCTTCTCCCTCTCTTCCCTTCTCTCTAAAAATAAATGAATGAGATTGAAAAAATAAAATGTACATCTTATAGAAACAGAGAGTCATTATCCCCACCAGTGAAATCATATCTATCTTATATCCCCTGTTGGTACTTCTGATATTGGACAAATATCTTTATAATAAAGTATTGTTAATAGGTACCAAAACATCAAAAATCAGATCTAGTTTACACTTAAGAAATAAAAGAAGAATAATATGATGTTTCTCAATTTAATTTCATGTGAAATAATATTATGTGGGTTTTGAGAGCAGTGTTTCAAAATGAGTTCCTCTCTGGAGCTGGTGTAAGCCAGTTGACAGTGTTGACTACTGTTACAGCTTTTAGGGAAGCCACAGCAAACAAAACAAACCCCACATTGTCATGGAACTTATTTTGTTATGGGGTTGAGAATGGGGGACCTGAAAATAAATATATAATATATATGGTAAGTACCGAATACAGATAATAAAGGGCTAGGAGAGACATGGGAGGGGGGCTGTGTGTGTGTGTGTTGGGGTGGGGGGGTCTGCTCAATCAAGGTAACGTTTGACCAGAAATGTGAGGCAGTGAAAGAAATAGGAAATGAACCCTACAGATACATGAGGAAGAGCATTCCATGCAGAGGGAATGGCAAGGAAATTATGGGACAATACTCAGTGAAACTGAGGAGTAACAAAGAGGCCAGGTGGCTGGTGCTGAGTGAGCAAGGGAGAGGAGTGGTGGGATTCAAGTTCAGAGAGATAGCAGGAGATGAAATGAGATGAGATGAGATCAAATAAGATGGGATGAGATGGGATGCCTGAGAGTGTTCCAGTTGATTGTATGGATTTGGAATTTTAATCTAAGTGAACTGGGCAGCTAATGCAGGATGTTTAGACACCGTTTAATTTAACTTTTGAAGAGATCACTCCAGCTACTCTGTTGAGAATAGATTCCTGAAGAGCACTGGTGGAAGCAGAGGGATAAATGAGGTGGCTTGTACAGAAATTCAGGAGAGAAATGGACAGAAGTGGTTGTCATAGAGGTTGGGGAAAATACTCAATTTCTGGATATACTTTGGAGGCATAGCAAATAGATTGTGCTGACAATGTTAGATAATGAGCTTAAGATGACAAAAAGGATGGTAACTTCGAAGTTTCAGGCTTGAGCAGCTAGAAGAATGTAGTTGCCACTTACTGAACTGGGGAAGGCTGTAGGTGGGTGGTTTGGGAGAAAGTCTCCTGTGTACTTCCAGGGGTGGGTTATTAAAGTGAGGTGCCCCACGTAGTGAAAAATGTATGGTGTGAAGTTTCAATAGCACTCTTGCTCCACATAAAATCTTTTACTCCTAATTACTCTGTGCTCTTGTTTCTTTTTTATATGTGATTCATAACAAGATCTAACACCTGCTGTATCCTTTCCATCCAACAAATGGGTATTGTTCACTGTGCTACGCCAAGTTGTAAATTTCTACTTATTATGGAGCATGTATTTTGTTTTGTCAACCAGATTGTAAATATCTCAAAATATGAATTTGTCTTATAACTATCCTAATTATACACAGGATATTTCTAACACCCGAATCTTTGATCATGCATGCTCGCCCCAGTTTGATTTAAAGTTATTCATCTCTGGAAAGCATCACATGTCATTAAGTAACAGAGGCACAATATGACTGAGAGCATCTCTTTGATATGAACAATAGGCAAATTGAGGGGATGTGGTTCAGGATAATGTTGGTTGATGAGTATTTCACTCTATGAAGCTTCCTTTTCTTTATGCTTCCCTTTTGTCCACTTTCCTACAAGGTTTAATTTGTGGTTAGTCTTTGTCCATAGTTAATAATAATAATGATAAAGGTAATTGTTGTCATCATTACTATAATACATTATAGCAGGACCAAAGAGAGTGTTGGGGGCACTAACAGTATCTGTATCCTGGTGTTGCCTGAACGTTCTGAACTTCATAGAGAAGGTCTTTTTACTTAAGGAAAAATCCAGTTAAAGAATATTTGTATATGAAAGGGCAAGAATCCTAATGATGCTCCAGATCCAGGACCTTGGCAACTGTTTTCCTATTGACTTAGAGCACCAGTCCCCAGACCAGGTATTTCTTTCTCATCACCATTCTCATGACACCTACCCAGAGAGACCTTTCTTTTCTTCTCTCTCTCTCTTTTTTTTTGGTATGTTTTCATTTTTAATTATTTATATATTTATTTTTTATTGTTATTCAATTACAGTTGTCCTCTTTTCAGAGAGGCCTTTCTCGATCATCTTTTATAAAAGAGTATTGAATCTTGCTCTTCTAGTCCCCTTTGTCCCCTGTCCTGGACACTATTATTCTCAACAGTGGTCATGAACACCTGTTGTTATATGTTTATTATTTGTGTCCTACTTCTCTCCGTCCCTACAATTTTATCTCCTTGAGGGCAGGGATTCCATCTGGTTTATGTACTGCTATAAGCTCAGTCATCAGAAAAGTATTGATGTTAACTAAATATTTGTCAAAAGAAGTGCTGAATGAAAGACAAGGCTCAGGATGGGAAATGGTAAACAAAGAAGGTGTAAACTACTTTAAAAAAGATAAGGTCCACTGGTTATTTTGTTGGGTCATGAGCAGGGGTTCTGGAAGTGATTTGAATGTAACTGATCAATTGTCATCCCTGGGGGCTGCCTAGACACTTGTATTCGATTGTCTGAGGTTCAGAGGGAGCAAGAAGGAATTTCTTCCTTGTAGTGCTGGCAGATAAGGATCTATGTATCCAGTAAATATTTGGTTCATGTCCTACACTGACTACCGTTAATATCTTTTGAAAGTTCAGTGGCTGTCTTGTAGCCAAGTAGATCTTGAGCCTGAAGCCTCACTTCTTACCCAAGTTAATTTCCTTTGTGATTTCATCGTTTCCTATATTAAGGCTTGACAAAATTTCCTGCAGGCTTTCCAGTGGGAAGCTGATGGTCATGGGTATTCTCACCTTGAACCCTGCATTAACTACAGTGCAGAGAAATGAAGAGCTTCCCATGTTGAGTTCAGTTTGGGTGTGCCCCAAGCTCTTGGCTCAGTTCACTCTCATTTGACAAGATTATAGTCTCCTTTCCCATAATCTTCCTTACTTTCTATAGATTTTTGGTAATTATTAATATTCTCCTGTACTATGATCTTACACATTTTATTTCCATGAATTCATATACATTTATCTTCTTAATTAAATTGTTTTAAGCTGATGCCCCTTCACAAGGGTGGGCACCATGCAGCAGGAAGGCAGGCTAGGGAATTGGGAACCCTGTGAATAGATACAGCTATAGGCATCTATTGTTTTTCATGTAATTCCCTATAGTAAACTATTGTTCACTATAATACATATTTACTACCAGTAAATAAAAGGAAAGGCTGTGGCCCCATCTTTTGCATCAAATTGGGTTAGTGAAAGCCATAGCTGCCATGAGAGCAGTGACAGGTTGGACAGGAGTGACCTCAGAGATGCAGCAAATGTGATAACAGAGAACAGTGTCAGTTCAAAGTCATGATAATGAATGGACTGGCCAGGGATCCTGAGATGGATTTAGGGGAGGGCACAGAACTTGTCCCCGTGGAATAGGGGTTGAGTTATGGAGGACTGGAAAACTAAAGGACATTCAGGTCATAATAGTAATAAAAAAAAGGTAGCTATTACTCCATTTATTACTCTGTGTCAGGCACTTTAATGAACATGTTTCATGAATTATTTTATTGAATTTTACAGCAACACCATGCAATAAATACCATACTCAATGCTGTCCTCTCCATGTTAACTAGGACAGGCTTAGAAACGTGGAGGTGTTTTTTATTTCTTTTCTTTAGTCCACTTGGGTTTTTATTCTCGGGTTGGTGTTTTCCTGAGCTGTCCAAAGATAATGGACATGGTCTTTAGAAGTTTGGAAGCTCATCCTTACCAGCTTGCCCAGTAACCACAGCAAAGTCACCTTCCCAAAGAGAAAACATGATCACTTTGGCACAGGACAAAGGCTAATATATCCCTGTTTGGCTATGGGGATCTTATCTATGCATCTTATTTTTTCTATATGCAAACAAGTCCACTGAAGCAAAAGTCAGAAGCAGATTGCTCTGCAGTTTCTTCTGCATTTTTAACAATTAAGGACAAGTAAAGCGTTCTGGCAAGGGAAAAAAATAAAAGGTTTTTACTACTTAGATACACTCTCAGCTTTTCACAATGGATGTTGTACACAATCCAAAAAAGCATTTAAAACAATGAATATTCAAGTACATTAGTTTAATTTGACAGAAAACCAATACAAATTGAATAGAACTAAGGCATTTGGGTCTAGATGTTGGTCTTTGTTTCCATTTATTTCCATCATTTGGCCCTGTTCCCTTTGCCTTCTCCTCAGTCATTCCTCAACTTTTATTTTTCTGTTTTAGAATGTTTTATATACTTACTATTGGTTATTCTATGTTGATCTTACAGTATTTATTTATTTGTCTTCAATTAAACATAGTGCTTGAATCACTCTACACCACATCAGTGATTGAGTAGCTTAGAAATAAGATTCTTCTTCATTCATTAGTCTATGCCATTATTCAATCAGGAGAAAAGTGGCTTTTCTTTTCCCTCTCTTTATTCCATATTTTTCTCTAGTTCAGGGACAAGTACAAAATTTGAAATTTTATAAAATCAGCTGAATAAGTGGAGAAAAGTTGCAGGAATTTACCAGAGTTGTCATGTCAGCTTTTGAAAGACGTATTTCTTTCTTAGGTTCTCTCTTTCCCCAAACCCAAGTATGTCCCCTAAGGGATTAATGTGTTTAGTAGTGTTTGGTGGGAGTGGATTAAATGACTTCTATTATTTATTTTAACATTAACTTCCTAGATATTAAGATTCCAAGATGTTCAGTTATCATTAGACATAACACTAGACATTATAGATAAACAAAAGAAGGTAATATTTTTGTTTACACAAAAGCTCAACATAGATATTCAGCAATTAGCTTTTCATGTGGTGATGGAAGGTGCTAGTTGCCTTCTGTCTTGTGACGCTATCATCCTTTAGGGCATTTGACTACTCTGCGTTTGGGTAGAAAGAGTGGTGTGGAGATGCTATACATTACTTCCACTCATAATCTATTAGAAGAAATCATTACAAGATACACTGAGATGTAAGTACTACTGGAAAAAACAACCCTTGCTAGTTAACTGCTTCAGATCAGTATCTCCAAACTATAGAAGGAAGACACAAACCTTTGGGCAGATCACTGTCTGTACCACAAATAAATTATGATTTGAGGATATAAAATACAAAAAAAATGATTTTTTCATTGGTGTAGAAGGAAATTAAGAATCAATACAAAATTAAACCTAATTCCACTTTTAATAGTATAAATTTATATTAAAATCTTTCATTAAAACAATGGGAAAAGATGAAGAATAAATACATGTTTTCTATAAGATGGAGAAATAAATTTAAACCAGGGAATCATCCTCAAACTCTATCACAAATTTGGAGGGTAACTTAGGCTGGACGATTTACACTGTGACACTTATTTTTTAATTAAAAAGTAAATCTCATAATATGTAATGTAAATGCTGGAAGACTTAAGAGATAATTTAGGGAAAGACTGCACTCTAAAACAAAAATATTTAGAATTTTGTATACCAGTGCCTACTAGAATGACCAATGTGGACATATCTCATGAGCTGATTTAAAAAACTGTGGCATTGGAGTAGAGCCTCAGGATGGGCCTCAACAGTGCAAACAGGAGGGAAGATTCACTCATGTTTAAACAGTCAATGGCAAAGTCCTGAAGATCAGGTCATCGTGCAATTCATAAATCCAACCCACTGATCTTAGCACTGGCCATCAGCTATAACAATAGAAGAACATTACTATTTTATGTTTGTTTTCTAAGTAGTGGCTGCTTTTAGGAATAATACTGAGGCATCATTAAAAATATAAAAGGAAGACAATAAAATTGCTCTTTGAAAGTTAAACTTTTAGATGACAAACAATGTTGATATAAAAAAAAATGTAAGGAGATGGTGTCATTTTCAGCCCTTTAAGACTTAGCATATATCTTACTCAAATATATTCAAATCTCTAAAGAAAGAATACACTCATCAAAAGTGAAAATGGCCCTGACTGATATGGCTCTGTTCATTGAGCACCAGACTGCAAACCAAAGGGTCGCCGGTTTGATTCCCAGTCAGGGCACATGCCTGGGTTGCAGGCCAGGTCCCCAGGAGGGGGCATGTGAGAGGTAACCACACACTGATGTTTCTCTCCCTCTCTCCTTCCCTTCCCCTCTGTCATAAATAAATAAACTAAAAAAAAAAACACTGAAATTAGACAGTCATGGAAACAAAGAAAAGGGCATCAGAAGCAACATATGACAGGTTCCAACAAAACCCTGGAAGAGGGAAGCCTCTGTATTTAGTGGTTCTAATGAACAACGTCCTGTCTCCAGCCTACACATTCCCATCTAGCCCTTCTAGCCAGGCCACCTGGCGACTCTGCATCTGACTTCATGGTCAACAAGAAGTAATCTAAGTAAGAGTTTGCTTTCTAGTGAATTTATGAGGATGCAATGCACTGATCTGCTGATGTGCATATCTCACAGACTTTGAGATAGTCATATTTCTCATTATAAATGAATGGATTTTTTCAGACATATAGATCAGTCTTGGTTGATAAATGCATTTTTAGTGTGCTGAGCAAATATAATCCAACCCTACATATTTGAGGGTTAGATCCTGGCTTGAGATAAATTAAGTTAATAAATAACAAATTCTCATGCAGGCATTTTAGGAGATAGTATACTTGCTTTCCTTCAGCTTATTAAAATCTCCTCTGCACCACAGGAATGGCTTAAACATTGTTTTCTTTCTATTTTTAAGTTTTAGAGAAATCTTAACTATCACTTAATACCAAGGTCACTTTATCCAAATAAAAGAAGAAAAGAAAAAAATCAATTTCAAGTGAATAAAGAATGTCAGTAACATATGTTGCAAACTTTACTCCCTACTCCATTTTACTCTTTAGAAAAATTATAATTATCTCTAAGTATTATTTACCAACAAATATGTTCATGAATATGTTTTGTAGATGATATCAAAGAGGAAAGCAGCAATAATTGTAACATTTTCCCCACTTTAGTCCATAAAGAAGAGTTTCATTATTAGTGGGAATAGGTCACATATATTAAGCAAAGTTGCTAATTTTTAGCAAAACCATCATTGTATCAGTGAATATAAACATTCACATAGTGGCCCTGGCTATGTTGAAAAAGAAGCGTCCCTTCTGAGTTATAACAGGATTTAATTTCAGACACCTCTAGCTGTCAGGGACCTCATGTGGTTTAGGGACTACTCTGGATTCTGAAGTCCGAGCTCATGTCACAGAGGAGGGAGAAAATCTGAGCAAACACTGTAGGTTGTAAAATGACTGCGGTGAGCTGAGGGCTCTCATGTTAGCAGAGAGCCTGTAACCCAGACTGAGCGCGGACCTGTGCCCCAATCCAATTATCCTTATCGTTAGTGGGAATCCAACTCCCTCTGACTTTTCAGCACTCCTAGTCACCTAGGAGACCCACACAGGTTCATTTGCCAAGAACGTCAGCGTTTTTATTTTCACGCTGATGGAAATCAAACACAGTTACTATCTATTCCATCAGAAACACTGGTGAGGCCAATATCAGAACACTGGTCATCAAGGTACCTGGTGGCTCTAATTTCCATGACCTTCATTTTAAAACTACCCTCCATGTAGGGAATTCACGTGCAGTCTTAACTATAAGGTAAACATAGTGATGTACACCCAGCCTTCAACTGGGTGTGAAGAGTCTTAAGTTCTAGTCTTGTCTGCCTTTCTTCTGTTATCTATAAAATTAACTGCAAATTGATTTTGGTTCTCAAAATTTTCACCATCAAGAATCCCTGCTATTTCCCTTTCTCTGTAGTTTGAATGGGGTCATCTACCAGAGTTTACAAAGACGAAGCTCTGTAGGAGGTGAGGGTTGGGGGGATAATATTTATTATATGCGATGCCAGGCACTGTAGATATCTATTAGCTGTTTTTGTTCCCGTGGCAACCCAATGAGGTAGGTGGGCGTATCTCCATTTATAAAAAGTAAAACTAAGTTTTAGAAAGGTCTAAGGGCAAAAAGCTCATAAGTATTCCTGGGGCTTAGAAACTCTGAACTCATGTTCTTTCCACACTACAAATTTGAAAATGAACTATTAAGTAATTGTCATAATATTATATTTCATGATCAAAGACAGGGAACACCATGATTCAGAATTTCTGTTCAACATGTGATAATGAATTGCATGGTGAGAGGGGGCCGAAATGATCCCATGGGAGGTCTAGAATTATTGAAGGAGGTTGAGATAAATAATCTAAGGGAAGGAAGGTGTCATGAATGAGGTTAGCCAAGGGGACATTCCATTTTGAACAGAGGCAATCTAAGTTTTGAGTGTGAAATAGATCGATGACATGATCTGATTAGTGTTTTAGAGAAGACGCTGGAAACTGGAAGGTCAATAGTTAGCCTTCTAAGTTAGGGCAAGAGGGAATGAGATTCTCAATAAATTCTCAATAAGTTTGTAAGTTTCTCTATACAAACTTATCTGGGGAAAATGTACTTATTTAGTTAGGTATTTGAAACGCCAAAGTAGCTTATAGTTGATGTGATTGTCTGAAACACCTAAAAGACTTTTTATTATTAGGTGATTACAAACTCATATAAAGTTGTGAAGAAATGTACAAGAAGATCTATAAGCTCTTCACTCAGCCATTCTGAAGATTAATATATTGTAAAACTATATGTAATACCCTTTTGAAGGAAATATAATATTA